>LN891123.1:168818-184778 GCA_900010015.1 Tuber aestivum | reverse complement strand
GACTCATATGAAAAGATGGTAAAAGACAAAGGTCTCCAGCATTAGATGGTTTGTGAGACCTACTGAAAGACAAACTCATCTCCCTAGCCAACTACTACACAATCTTGAGGAGAAAATCGAAGAGAGATGACAATGATCATATCATGATTGAAAGGAAAATATATAAGGACAAAAAGCAAGCTACTATGATACATAGAATGCTCAAGTCAGGAGCAACAGAAGAGTTTATTGATCACGGAGTCTGCAAGAAATATTACTTAAGCACTAAGAAAGCAAAAAACAGAAAGGTACATTTACCTTATAGATAGAAAACCCAGCACCATGGGACCTATTACCCATACCATACAAGTACATATGGAAATTGGAAACCAGAGGGAAGTGGTGATTTTCTGTAACAGAAGCTCCCTCAGGTAGATGGTTCCTAAGGATACAACTGCACCAAACTTCAAATCTCTCGAACACAGCTCTTGCAAAGTATAAAGAATAAAAGCAAGCAGTAAAACTCAATATTGTTAAGGTTAAGCTCATCTCAATTAAAGTCTTATGAGAGGATGTAGATTGTGTTAGGATAGGAGAGTTCTTGTATAATCTTTAAGTTATCAGACTTATACCAAAAGCTCTACCATCAGGTTACCCCCACCAACGTGAGTATGCCCTTCTCCAGGAGCGTTGCCTGGCACCATTACCATGTCACCAAAGGGCCCAAGGTGTAGGCGCACTCTATCAGGAATCTCCTATATACACATCAGTTCATATGAGGGGTTTACCAATACACCTGCTGGAGAAAAAACCTCTGCCCATCAGAGTCTCTCCAGTGGCTAACTGTCAAGACACCTAGGAAAATCTAACTAAATCACTCTCTGCCCATATGATATGACCTATGCAAGCAGTCATAGATATCGTAGATATCAGCTGTCTTCTGGTTAAGTACTATCTGTATTGACTGCAAACTTTTGAAGATCTATGACATTTCCATGGAGAGCTGTGGTGATGGTAGAATCTATGGGCGCTACCCATGGCCCCTTACCCCCAGCACACCACTCACCGTGATAAGTATCATGCTATTTGAGTCCTCAAACAACCCATAAAGAGCCTACGGCAAAGGGGTACATGTAGGGTTAATTGATGTAAAACCTTTCCACATGTCTCCAGTGCTACCCGGGACTACTCTGGGGAACCTTCTGGATAGCTCATGCTAACTGAGTCAGTTTTGGTCTGTTTTACTCTATTCTTTTTGGTAAAGGTACCTGACCTTCTTACCTTGGCCCCCTTATATATCCTGCGAAACAGCCTGTGGTCGGATGGACGGCAGTGAGGTATCCAGTATTATGATCATATCTTCATCGCCTCCATTCAACTAGTAAGACAGCAACTCTAGCCATTTTGCCCCATGACGCCCGGGGCGAACTCTGGGCCCCCAGGTACCTTAGGAATAATTCTGCCAAGTTACAGCATATTCAGAGCACTATAGCTCCTCCCATAGTCTTCTAATCAGTATGCAAGCAAGTGGCTGTTGATCGCCATTGCGTAACACAGAATCCTAACAATATCCGGAATTTCTCGGAGAATATTTTCTATGGAAGGTAGGGTAATAGTGTCCCAAAGATAGAGTAAGTACATCCATAGTGACTTGAAACTGCACTTCATGGTCGGCTAACATGACTCTTCTAGAAAGGATAAAGTCACACAGCCTTTCCACCTATTCTTATGCCGGAGTGAACATAGTCCCCCTACTTTTACTACTTAGGTACACCGATTTCTGAAGTACCTTCTGTTGTTTGGGATACCCAGACCATCAGGTATCCCTCAGACATGCACCCGCATGCTTGCCTAGTCTACTGTGTAATCTCTTGGCCTTATGTATGAGGCCTACACTCAGGTTGCCATACCTCTATAATGTAGGCTTGTTACACTTTCCAAGTGGCAAATCAGCAACACCCTAAAATTATTCTAGGGATACTATAGCTAAGACAACACAATCCCACACTAGATGGGGAAGAGGGAAAAGTAACTTCTACTAGCGAACCATCTACTACATAGTGTCTCAACAGTTTACCAGTAGTATATGCCACCTCAGAAAAAGAAGCGATTGAGGAAAACCTAGCATTGAAATTCAACCAAGTCCAACCAAAAAAGGATTCAAAGATTAAAGTCCCACCATTAAGCCATGAGGCTAAGATACTAACAAAAGGGTCTACATGAGTAAAGGTTTTCTCTTGCATCCTGTGTGCCCTGTACCTCTGATGCACAGGACGTACGGGACACACACGATTAATTACAATGTCAGCTAAATCCATTATTACATCCTGACATTCACGTCCGCACCATTCTGTATCTTGACGCTTATCAGACGTGTGGCACTCCAACCCCCCGACGCTGTGACCCCTTGCTAACTCAGTTCTAGGCGTCAAGGCAATCCACGCCCTTTCCCCCCCGCGTCCTGACACTCCTACTACTCCTGTCTGACGTCCTGACCCCCTTGCTACCCCTGGCTACCGTCCAGCACCCCTGGACCTCCTGCCTGACGTCCTAGCCATCCAGCCATGCCTGCTTTGTATCTGGAGAATCCCTGCTCCTTCCACCTCTCCCTATAATGCCAATCAAGCCTTCTCCTGTATTTCAATCTTGTCTGTGTAAAGTCAATTCTGTTTGGATGACCTAATCTATATCAGTTGCCTCCCACCACATGTCTCCTCTGCTCTCCTCCTCCTTAGTTCCTGTTCCTGCTTCAGTGTCTCATGACTTCAAAGAACTACTCCTGCGTGCTCCAAGTTCTCCATTACCCACCTCTTCTATCCTGATTTCACACTTTCAATTGTTGTCGTCTGAATTGTCTTGCTATAATTAGAACATACTGCATATGTTCTGGGATTTTTGGTAACCACATCCCATTATAATTTGGTCTTGATATGTATTGCAAATACTCTGTTTACTGTTGCACAGTATTATATTGTCCTACCATTTTAATCTATTGAGTACACTGGTCGCTATTCAAGCTTGTGGGCCTACCAGCACCACCAGTACCCATATGCGCCCCATTGAGCCCACTCTTGATCCTGCTCCCACTGATCTTTTACCTCCTCCACTGTCAATGAGAATTCCATTCCCGCTATCCTATAGCTCTCACCTTCCCCAACTGTGAATCATCTAGACTAAGTAAGAGGGATGATAAAATACATGGACTGCCTATGGTCTCTGATGTCAGATATCCCCTGTATTCTAGTATATTGTCTAGACCATCCTGTTCAAAATCATGACAGCCAAGAGCCCATCCAATATCCTGCTGGCTAAAATCGAAAGCAATATTGTGATGCAATAACTGTTTCTGGCTGTCCTGGTACCCCAAACAGGCCTCCAGAGGGTAGTTGGTCATTGTCTGCCTACCCCGCGAGGATTGGCTTCGAGCCTAGTTGCATTACCTGCACTCGAGCTCTGCACTTACAGCGTCAACATTATCATCATACCTTTGTACTTGATCCTTCTGAATCCCATATTGGTGCTGGAGCTTTTCGGTACTCACTTGACGAATGTTTTGAAAGAACAGCTCCTGGATCTGTGTGGATAATCTCTGCCATAGTTGCCTCTGGCATGCTAAGAGGTCTTAAGTGGGTCCTAGGTTAGTCTGACTCCTTTAATATAGCCCATTAGAATATTCTCAGATTCTTACTCATAATAATATTAAGCTTGAAGTCCTTTGGCACTTCATACTTACCTATGTGTTTTACCCAGGGAGTGTGATATAGTATAGTGTAAGTCAAGGAGATCATAGTTCTGTGGATCCTAGATAGGCACTCAGGATCCATCCTTTCTTGCATTTTCTTTCTGGCAAGGTACTTACTATATATAGCCTTGGGGATCTGGGGCGTAAGGAATTGTAGGATCTGACGCTGTCCAAATTCACACATAGTTAGTTGTAGTACCCAATAGCCATGGCTAGTCATTGTGATAACAAACCTCATACCCTTTTGGGTGGCACATGAAGTGGTCTCTTTCCAGAACAGAATGTACTCTATGTGTGATGGCTGCTGCAATTTGTGGGAGTGGCAGTTCATCTAACTTTACGATGGGATGCTTCACCTGATAAACTAATTGTAACAGTATGCCTGAGTGCTCTTGGCGTATCTATCACGGTTATTATAATTTGTCATATATTTAAATGTCTGGCTAGGATCGCTTACTATTGTTAGACTATCTACGGACGGTTCAATACATCTGCAACCCTTACTCATACTTACTGCATCCTTCCCAACTCTTTACACTTTGGCTGTCAGAACAACAAGGTTAAATAGTAGGTCATCAAAAAGAGTATATTGAAGAATCAGATCCCTGGCTAGCTGTAATATAAAACTTCAAGGTCCTGTAACATTATTCTTCTAGCAGCTACATCCATCTCAGTTAACATTGTATCCAGGTACATCTAGATAATCAGTGGGGCTCGAGCTGCTGATATTCAAGAAAAGCATACTCAAGTGATACAGTGGAGAAGAATTCCTTGCTGAGCTTGACCATGGAACACCAGGAGTGGAGGCCCTACTGCAAATGAGGTGGACAAAAACAGCATGCATTAGCAGAAAAGGGCCAGATCATTGTGATTGGGTAATTAAAATCTGAACTGATTGCCCTAGATTGGTATCCTCTCTGTTTGTGGTTGGTAACCTGTGACAGGTTGTTGTTGCTCCCCTAGTACTAAGATCAATGTCTTCCCCTTTAGTATCGATTTCAGATTCTGATTTGGAGGATGTTAGGGAAATTTGTCCTCATTACTGCTATCCTCCGATATATGTACAGCTTCCACATATACTTGGTCTTCAGCAACAGTTTTGGGGTCCGGATGCACTCCTGCCTGCATTGGGCTTTTATGTGAGTGCTTTGTTGGTCTCATTGGTTGACTTGTTATATAACGACCCTTTGTTATAGAGCTATGGCAACCTAAGTCTATGCCCACACATAAGACTACAAGGTTACATGGTAGACTAGGCGGGCATGCTTATGCATGTCTAAGGGATATCTAATGGTCCAGGTATCCCGAAGAAGAGAAGGTACTGCTGGAATAAGTGCACCCAAGTAGTGCAAGTATCGTGACTATGTCCCCTCTGGCCTAAGGAGTGTGTGGAAGTCCAAGTGAGTTTAACCTGTTTAGAAGAGTCACGTTACCCAACCATGGGGGCCAGTTTCGTGTAACTATAGATACACTTACCCTACCCTTGAGATACTATTATCCTACCTTCCATGGGAAATATTCTCAAAGGAATTCTGGGAAATGGTAGGATTGTTTGTTGCGTAATGACAATTGATGGGCACTTGGTTGCATACTGATTGAACGACTACTGGAGGAGCTGTAGTGTACTGAACACGCTGTAACTTGGCAGAAATATTCCTGAGAGGAACCTGCGGCCCCAGGGTTCCCCCCAGGCATCGTGGCCCAAAATGGGTTGAGTTGTCCTCTTTCTAGTTAAATTGAGTCAATGAAGACATGTGTATAACACTCTATACCTTGCTGCCATCCATCCGACCGCAGGATGTTTGCAGGATATACAAGGAGGCTAAGGTAAGAAGTTCAGGTACCTTCTCTAAAAGGGATGGAGTAAAATGGATCAAAGCTGATGGAGGTAGCATGAGCTATCTGGAAGTGTCCCCAGGGAAGTCCCGGTAGTGGTGGAGACATCTAGGAAGGTTTTACACCAATCCAGCCTACCCGTGCCCCTTTGCTGTACAATCTTTGTGGCTGGTTTGAGGACTCAAATAGCATGATACTTATCACGGTAAGTAGTGTTCCAGGGGTAATGGACAACAGATAGCACCCATGGGTCCTGCTGCTGTCAGAGCTCTTTGCGGGAGTATCATAGACTGTCTAAGTTTGCCATCAAAATAGATAGCACTTAACTGGAAGATTGCTAATGTTTACGAGTACTTGTATAAGTCATGGCACATGGGAATAGAGTCATTTAGTCCGCTTTCCTAGGTGTCTCGACAGTTAGCCACTGGTGAGACCCCGATTCACAGAGGTTTCCACTCTGGTAGGTATATTGGTAAATACCTTGCCTGAACTCAGGTGCATATAGGAGATTTCTGATAGAGTGCGCTAACACCTTAGGGCCTTCGGGGACACGGAACTGGTACCGGGCAACCTTTACTGAGAAGGACATAGTTATATTGGTCGGTGTAACCTGATGGGGGAGTTTTTGCTACAAGTATAACTACTTGAAGATTATACAAGAACTCTCCTACCGCGACACAATCAAGAGCCTCTTGAGAGACTTTACTTGAGATAAGCCACAGCTTAACGATATTAAGTTTTACTGTGCACTTTTATTCTTTACACTTTGGACGAGCTGTGTTCAAGAAATTCGAAGTTTGCTGCGGTCACAGTGTTAGGAACCATCTCCCTGAGGGAGACCTTATTATATGTTATTTGTATTAACGAAGAAGGCGGACGTACTACCAGGTCATTTGTAAATAGTCCCTGGGAGGGGTGCAACTTGTTTTCATACGATTTGGATCCTGTTCCCCCGCGTTCCACACAGCCAGGTCTGGTACCTCATTTATGTCTATCAATATTACCAACATGGCGGGTTGTTTGACTGTTGAAGTTGGATCGTTGCTCCAGTGGCATGATAGAAGAGTTCTACAGATAGGAGAGAGAGAAAGCAGTGATTAGAAAAGAGCAAATAGTATATCCATAATAAAATCGGGAAATTGTGTAGGTTTCTTATGTTTGGTAGAATGTGGTCGATCATATATATTATGGGCCAGGAGTATATCTAGATTCATAAAGTGCTACTCAGTATTGATCTCCCATATTCGAATACAAGACCACTGATTTCCCAAGGTTAAATGTAATGTCCAAGATCAAACCCTCATATCTCCAACTATCATAGCGGGTGAGGTCTAGCATAAATAAAAGAGGAAATAAAGGACATAGCCAAGGACAGTGGCACCTAAAATCTAGCCATAATGTGTAGGGTTTACCGATATAACTTCGTACAAGATATAGTCTGTGCCTAACTGGGATTAGCAAAACGAAACATCTTTCCTAAATGGCCTGAAGTCGACACAGCTGAATGTCAGACATACAGCCTTGATAGTCAACATTCCACAAAATCTTTGCGAGATGTACACACCACACCTAGCAAGGTAAGGACTTGGTATACAGGGGTCGCCAAGTGAAGACATAGTTTCCGGTATGCTAAGATAGTAGCTAACTTGAAAAATATCATATCTTGATGCAAGGGGATTGAAAACTCAGGTGGCCCACCTTGAGAGAAGAAAGTTTTAAAAATACAAGTCTGCCCACCATGTCGAATCATGTAAAAACATGTGGTATACTACAAGAGGTTGAACTAAGGGAGATTCCACATCCCAGAGAACAGACGGAGAATCAGAAGGCAATAGACAAGTGAGGAATGTAAGTCTAATAAAAGCAAGATGCTCAAGTAGTAGCGAAGGAAGGAATCCTGCAGGTAGTGCTCCATTGAGCGAGAAAAGAATGAACGAGAAACGAAGATCCACGACACTAAATCGCCTACGAGAACACTCCAGCAAAGAGAATACAAAAATCAGATACCTAAAGGGACATGAAATAAGAGAAAAAAAACCAAGACTACGTGAAACCCATGCAAACTGGAGATGGTCAAAGCACCTGGGCAGGAAAGAAGACTAGAACTCCAGCACAGGAAAGAACAATGATGAAAGGGCATCCACGAGTAAAGACTCCGGGAAAAACAAAATAAACCAGCGCTCAAAAGACAGATCATGCACTGGCTGTGTATAGTAGCGAGCAGTGAGACCAGGGGTGCTCTGGGCTCGACAAGGCCCGATTCTGCCCCTTGAGGCAAGGGGGCAACAGGATGGAGTAAATGACAGGATGAACAAAGGGGCAAGTAGTGGAGCCCAGAGTGCTTTGGGCATAAGAAGGCACAATGCTTCCCTTTGGGGCCAGGCATATTGATTATTTGGGGGCACTCAGGCTATGACGAGGCGGCCGGTGGGACAAACAGTGGGGCCCCCAGTACTTCGCACAGGAGAAGGCCCCATGCTTCCCTTTGGGCCCCAGCAGGATGGCCTTTTCCAGATCGCTTGCTTTCCCTGCCCTGGTGCCACTCTCGTAGCGTTTCCTGTGAGGCTTTCTGGCAGCTACGGAGTCAGGACACAAAGTAG
This sequence comes from Tuber aestivum, assembly GCA_900010015.1. NCBI lineage: Eukaryota > Fungi > Ascomycota > Pezizomycetes > Pezizales > Tuberaceae > Tuber > Tuber aestivum. The sequence goes on along the minus strand of LN891123.1, from coordinate 176,621 downwards.
TGCCAGACCGATCGGGAGTCATGGGGCAGGGTTGTCTAGCAGTGTTTTGATTAGCCTGAGGTGGAAGAGGGGACAGGCAGTGGGTTTGAGGGGCTGGAGGCTTGAGGAGTGGGAACAAAATTGTTGTGTGCTCTGGGTATCGACCTGGCTTGACATAAATTCTGAACCTCGCTCTCAGGTGGCTCGGATGATGTCTCAATTTTGTAGCCATGCCCAGCACCACTGAGCCCTGTAGATCTGATTTGGCTAGGGTGTAGACACTGAGAGTTGGGGGCTGTTCTTAGCTCTTACCTAAACTCTCACATCCATGGTTTCTCTTTTAGCATGTCCTAGACCACCTTAATATTCTCAGCCTAGGTTGGTTCAGGAGGACAGGAGTTGGTTCTTGGCAGTGGGAGATGCGATGCTAGTGGGACACTGGTTCTGTGAGGTAAGGGGTTAGTTCTCATAGCCGGCAGGGGAAATAGACCCAGGATACGGGTTCTAGTGGTAGAGGGGTAGGTTCTCCTATAGGAGAGATGTGATGGTCCCGGGATACAGGTTCTGGGGGCAGCGGAAGTTGGTTCTGGCATTAGGGTGGAGTGCAGGAGCCAGGATAGTATCTCGCAGGGAGGAGGGGCATCCTTGTTCAGTTGAGAAATCTTTGGTAAGAAGGGCCAACCAACTGCATACTGAATCAGGGGAAAAACTGGCTCCCAGAGGGTGCTGTCATCGGAGATTGACTAGCACTGCTTTCTTTATCCTGTGTTTGTAATTAGCCATAATGTTTATATCTGCAAGTATGTCAACTTTTAAATCATACTACAGTCTGGTCAAAGACAGCAACCATATCTCTTATGCCTAGTGGCATTGTATCCTCGTCCTTATCATGGTTGATTGCCTGGATTAGAGGGCCATGGCCATCCTGATGTTGCAGTGAGACCTGGAGCAGTTTGGGCTTGAGAAGGTCCAATACTACGACTTGGGACCAGGTTGTAACACAATAGGGCCAATGACAGGGTAAAGAGTAGGGCAACCAGTGGGGTCCAGGGTGCTTGAGACTTGAGCAGGGCCGATGCTACCCCTTAGCGCCAGGTGGCAGTACAAAGGAGTCAATGAGAGGATGAATAGAGGGACAAACTGCTAGGCCCAAGATGCTTTGGACTTGAGAAGGTACGATGCACCCCCATGGAGCTAGGTGGCAAGACAACGGCAGGCACGATGGGAGGAACAACGTGGCGACAGAGGGGTGAACTGCAGGGCTCAGGACCAGGTGGCAATAGGATAGGGCCAATGATGGGGTGAACTGTGGGGCTCCAGGTGCTTGACTGATTCCATAACATGTTCTGGTTAACTCGCCAGACATCTGACTAATATGGAGATGTTACTATTTGTCAGATATAACGAGTTTGATCAAAGATAATTACTTTTGCCACCTAATGGCTATTTGTACAGTCCTGGATGGCATTTTCGAATGTGGGAGGAGGGGACAGAGGAGAAGTTTACAGGTTTGGAGCAACGAAAAGAAAAGCCTAAACAATTAATACCGGAGGACGCGAGAGGGCAGACAGAGAAGCGGTTCACGGCCATCCTAGTGTCATGGTAGGGCCCACGGCTCTTCAAGCCTGAGAAGGCCCAATGCTGCCCGTTGGCACCAGGCCTATGGATTAACCGGCAGCAGTGCCATGGTCTGCATGATGGAGTAACCAGTAGGAGCTAAGGCACTTTGGGCTTGAGAAGGCCCAATACTGCTACTTGGGCTATGAATCTTGATTATCGAGCAGGAGCATGACAGTGCAAACATTAGGGTCCAGAGTACTTCAGGCTAAGGCATATGACTTTCGAGTCTCCCAGTATGTCGGTGGGAGTTCTTTTGTGTACTTTGAATTTTCAACATCAGGGTTGAATTCGGGCTTTTTGTAGGGTCCCGCATTACTTGCAATAGCAACAGCTGAACGTTGGGGGAGATCTTTTATGCATTTGGCTTATCCTGGCACATATGCTGGTTGACTTGCTGGACACCAGCTTGCTGGACATGGGAGAGGTTTGTATGCCTGGAGCAAAGCAGAAAAAAAAGCTAGACTATTGACACCTGGCACAAGGGGCCTAAAACGAAAAAAGAACCTTGAGGTGTGGGGGATATATTTCAGATAGGGGAGGTTAGGTAGAACAGTAGAGGGTTGTGTATCGACAGGCAAATAAGGAAGCATGAGCATAGTGTAGAGGCCATGGGAGACCAGGAAGAACCCTGGGGTAGAAGAGAGTGTTCTTACAACCCCACTCTCTTATCCCATTATCGTTACTTCCATAATCAGTATTTCCTATTTAGGGTTTCTGCATGAGTGCAGCACGTACCTGGGTCTCATGAAGATGTCCACTTACATCAGACACCTTTTCTGTTAACATCCACTTTAGGCAAATTCATGCAAATTGCTCTGAATCAACTGATGGTTGACCTGCCAAATCAACCCTCAGGCTTATCATGATGATACTAAATTAACCTTCTAAGTCCTAACATCAACTAACTTGTCCTCTACTGGAGTCCATGTACCATACTTATAGATGCAGGCTGTGACACTACTGTGAATACAAAGCCTAACTTACATGACACCATGTGTCAGTCTGCGTCAAGAGTTGCAATTATTGTATCCTATCACCACAAGCAGACCCATTTCACCTTTGGCCAATCTTGGTTCTCAACCTCTACTCATAGGCCATCTTTCATTTCCTTTTTACCAGCTTGGAGCAGAGGAAACCTGATCAATGTTTGGTTTTCACTGCTATGGACAATTGTGAAATAGTCCAAACTTAATACCCACGTAGGCTAAAACTCAAAACAAGCAACCTGATATGAAGCCCAATGTACTTTTTACTAGTAGATTGAGAGAATTGGAATCTTGGAAACCACACTAGAGTTTACAGTGACAAGTGCTGGTTTTCCTTTGGTACCAAGAGGCAGGCGTTTCGAACCTCCTTTTGCTGACGGTTAGGAGGGGCAAGAATAAAATGTGAAATGCATGAACAGCTAGCTCTGCATCACCATCCTGGCCGCAGTTCAGTGTGGGCCTTCTCGGCATGTTAGCAGATCATGTAGCATCAGTCAGGATGGCTCTCAATAGTGCAAGTCGGAAAAAGGTGACTTCTGAATGATGTGTTCTATGCCTACAATCATTCCATTTAGTCTTTGGGTATCATAGGGCCTGATCTCAGGGGTAAACAAAATTAGATATTAAGGCCATGGTCGAGGAGAGTGGCATCTAGAATCTAGCTATTACAGATAGTATTTAGCGGTACAAGTTCTCACTTGATATAGACTACGCCTAAATGGGATTGGAGGAAACCAAAGTCTAATGCAGACCTGGACTAGTCTCAGGCAAACTTCAAATACATATGGTTCGCAGTCAACAATCACTGGAAAATCTCTGAGACACCCAAAGTAGGCTGGCGCGGTAGAGATTGCGAATGCAAGACTCATTGAGTGAGGACATGGTTCAGGATGTACTCCAGTACTGGGGCACTGGCTAAGTCTAAGAATACGCAAGGTTGAAGCAAGGAGATTGAAAACACAGGCGGCCCATCTTGGGAGAAGAAATTTCTAAGAGTACCAGTGTGTCCAGAATGCTCAATCATGCAACACAAGGGTAGTAGAGGGAAAGATGTTGAAGTAAGGGGAATTCCAAACAGTAAGTAACAGATAACCAGCGGACGACGGAGAACCAGAGAGAGAAGTGTAAGAATACAAGACACTCAAGTGATGGCGAAGGAAGAAATCCAGTGTATAGTACTAAAGCAAAATAGAAAAACTCAAGAAAAAGAAATGGGGTAACAGGATGCTAAAGTAAGCATGAGAAACCCCAGGAAAAGATAAGGGGAGATCAAGATGCCCAAAGGGGTAAGAGCAAGCCTTGCAAAAGAAACAAAAGAACTAGACACCTAAGAGGGAGAAAGTGAAAACTAGACAGATAGAAAACAAACCCAAGCAACAGAGCGAAAACAAGGACAAAACAAGAAGCAGAGGAGAGCTGGAGAAAAAATAGCAAAGGAAAGAAAAATACCTGGCAGGAGTTTATGATGATTCGGCAGTAGTACGAGGTGCCGAGCAGCAAGCCAGAGGGTGGGTTGGGCTCGAGAAGGCTCAATAGTGCGCTGCGGAGTGAGGTAGGATGGCGTTTTCCAGACGACATGCTTTCTCTGCCCTGGTGCTACTATCCTGGCTTTTCCACCAAGAATTTGGGGCAGCTTGAGAGCCAGGACATGAAGCAGTCCTGGGCCCATCATGGGTCATGGGTGGGGGGGTTGGGTAGCTATACTTCAATTGACCCGGTGGGAATGTAACAGGGGCTCCCTCAGATAGATGGTTTCTAAGCATATGACCATACCAAACTTCAAGTCTCTGGAACATATTTCTTGCAAAGTGTAAAGAATAAAAGTAAACAGTAAAACTTAATATTGTTAAGCTCAGGCTCATCACCATTCAAGTCTCTAAAGAGGATGTTGATTGTGTCGGGGTAGGAGAGTTCGCGTATAATGTTTAAGTAGTCATCCTTATACCAAAGACTCTCCTATCAGGTTACTGCGACCAACATGAGTATGCCCTTCTCGATAAGCGTTGCCCAGCACCATTATCATGTCCCTGAAGGGCCTAAGGTATCAGCGCACTCTATTTGAAATCTACTTTAGGCACACTAGTTCATGCGAGGTATTAACTAACGCAGCTGCCAGAGTGAAAACTTCAGCACGCCAGAGTCTCTCCAGTGGCTAACTGGAGAGATGTTGTGGAAAGCTAACTAAATGACTCTCTTCATATACACAAGGCTCTATGTAAGGACTCATACACATCAGCTGTCTTCCAGTTAAGTTCCATCTATCTTGACTGCGAATTTACGACATCTGCGATGCTCCTGCTGAGATCTATAGTGGCAGCAGGACCTGTGGGCACTACCCATGGTCCCTGACCCCCAGCAGACCACTCACCCTGATAGGTATCATGCTATTAGGGTCCTGAAATAACCCACACAGAGCCTACGGCAAGGAGCAGGTATATGCATCACTGGTATAAAACCGTCACAGAGGTCTCTGGCGCTACCCGGCACTACTCTGGGGACCCTGAAGGATAGCCTACAGTAGCTCCATCTGGTTTGGCCCGTTTTACTCCCTTCTTTTTAGAGAAGGTACTTGACGTTCCCACCTTGGGCTACCTGTATATCCAGCCAACAGGTTCATGTCAGATAGGCAGTAGCATTGTATAAAGTGTTATGGATATGTCTTCAGAGACTCTATTTAACTAGCAATACAGCAACTCTATCCATTTTGGCCCATGACACCCAGGGCGAACCCTGGGGCCACAGGTACCTCATGAATAATTCTGCCAAGTTACCGCATGTTCAGAGCACTATAGCTTCTCCCATAGTCTTCCGATCAGTCTGCTAGTGAGTGCCTGTCGCTCGCCATTACATACGCCAGAAACCTAACCTTTCCGTGAATTTCTCGCTGAGCATTTCTGATGGAAGGTAGCATAGTAGTATCCTAAAGCCTAGGGTAAGTATGTCCATGGTGATGCGAAACTGGTCTCCATGGTAGTGTAATGTGACTCTACTAGACAGGGTATGCTCACCTGGCCTTCCGACCTAACCATTAGCGGCAGCGGACATAGTCACGATACTTCCGCTACTTCCGTACACCTATTCTTGATGTACCTTCCGGTCTTCCAGCAACCCAGACCATCAGGTTTCCCTCCGACATGCGCGAGCATGGCTGTCTAGTCTACGATGTAACCTCTTGGTCTGATGTATGGATGTGGAGTAAGGTTGCCATACCTCATTAATATAGGGTCATTACATCACTCTGCTCTTCTCTATGGACCGACCCTGTCCGCTAATGTGGCCTTTGATTTCTACAGTTCAGTTCGCCCTCAACCCTATCTTGTTCATGTTTATGCAGATACTGAGGGTGGAAATCCTTCATAGTTTGTAAGCCAGTACCCTCAAACATCTCATATGGCTCCCAACAGTTTCCCTCTCCACTATAGCCTTGCCATGAGACCAGGTATTATCCAAAGCTGTTAGGAAACTTCACTTTCATGTTACCATACCATTGACTGTCTACCACTGCCTTGATAATGTAGCTGGGCTCATTATGAACTATCTCGGGGACCCGGACTTCCTTAGTTCTTTTACCACTTGGGTCCTTACAACAGGGTTCTTGGTGTAACGTGTTCAAACCGGGGTGCTAGTCACGCTTCTGTGTACAATAGGAGCTGAGTGTTTCTCTACCGGAGAGAAACAGTTTGGGCTCGCGAAGGGAGGCTTCAGTGGTGTACTAGGAGAATAGAGATAACTGTTCAACCAAGTATATTAGAATACTATCTGTCGAAGTCTGCCGTTTCCAGAGTGGAGAACGGTGGTCTTTTTAAGTACATGTGTTTGAGTACGATTATGAGTTCTCACTCATGTTCTTACTCAATCAAAACATAAAAATAACCAAGTATCAACCGATACTTAAAACAAAACATAAAACAAACTAAGTATCAACCGATACTTAAAACAAAACATAAAACAAAATAACTTTAACCGAGTACCAGCTCCGGTTACACTTGGAGTCTGACATTGAATACTGGATTGATTGACCAGTGGGCAGGCAACTAGAGTTCGTAAGCTTGGTTTCCAACCTTACACTTGACTCCAAAGAGTCCCAACATTTGGTGGTCCAGCTTCTCTATAGATCACTTATTCTGGATATTCTTTCAATTTAGCATCCTGGGAACAACCTTTTTGCCCTGCCATCGCTTACATCCTCCATCATGACATATTCCTACGATGGCAATCATTTCAGGTCATGGTATTTCCGTTGTCTCTCTTGAGCTCGTTTCAGTATATCTCGAACTTCTTGCCCCACACCTTCCCAATTCTTGACCAATAGCTCACTACTGGGATCAACACTTTGTTGCTCCAAGACTGTCCCTAGCCAGTTGGTTCTGGTATTAAAGCCATAGTTGATCTCAAATGGAGATAACTTGGTCTACTCCGAGGTGGATGTATTGTACATATACTCCAGTACTGGTAGTAGCGATGTCCAATTATCCTGTTGATATAAACAATAATTCCTTAAATATTGTTCCAAGGTCTGCGTCACCCGCTCAGTCTGCCCATCACTTTCAGGATGAATGGCAGTTGATAACGGTAGTTTCAGTTGCAGTTGTTGCTGCAGGCTCATCTAAAACTTGCACTTAAATCGGCTATCTCGGTCAGCAGTAATGGATTCTGGGAGTCCATGGAGCTGCCAAACTTCCTACAGAAATATCAGAGCTAAATCCTTTACAGGTATTACTGTGGCTAACAGTATAAAGTCTACCATCTTTGAGAATCTATCCATGATTACCCAAATTTTGGTATACCAATCTCAGTCCAGTAGTACTACTATCAAATCCATTCAGATGTCCATCCACGGCCTCAATGGTACTACAACAGGTTTCAACAAACCAAAGTTCTTATACTTAACAGACTTATTCTGTTGACAGGTATCACATGTATCGGTAGAGTCCAAAATGCTCTCATCTATCTTAGGCTAAAAGAAGTTAGCCCAACCCTCCCTCCCATCTTGTATGTCCCAAAGTGTCCTGGAATCCTGGTGTCAGGTTCAGCTTCCATGATCTTATCCTTCAGATTCTCTGAGTCAGGAACATACCACCTATTCTTGTACAGGAGGAGTTCTGTTTCTATTATTAGGTGGCAGTTGACTTCCTTGTCTTCTGTCAACACAGCCTTTAAGTGCTTCAGATAGACAGGATTTGGTTTCTCAGCAGTATGCAAAGTATCTATGTGTAAC
>LN891123.1:111355-156236 GCA_900010015.1 Tuber aestivum | reverse complement strand
TCATGTACATCATAATTTATCTCCGCTGGGTGGAACTTCCTACTATGAAAGGCCACTGGATGCCATTTCTCATCTTCGCAGAACTGAGACAGCACGGCACCCAAGGCAAAGTCACTTGCGTCCGTCTCCAACTTGGTTTGACAGGTAGAATCGAAGTGTGCTAGGATTGGTCCCGAGGTGAAGGCCTTTCTTAACTCCAAGAATGCCTCGCTACAAGCAGGGGTCCAATCCAATTTAACATCCTTCTTAGTAAGTTCCGTCAAAGGCTTCGCTATCTTGCTGAAACCCTCTATAAACCTCCTATAGAAGTTGGTAAAGCCCAGAAAACTTTGGGCTCCGACGACGTTAGTCGGTTTCTTCTATTCCAAGATGGAATCCACCTTTTTGGTAGTCATAGATATCCCCTTTTCAGAGATCCTATAACCTAGAAATTCTATCTCACGTCTGTGGAAGAACGACTTCTTTATGTTTGCACATAGTCGGTGTTCCCTAAGTCTTTCCATTACGCATCTAACCAATGAGACATGTTCTTCAATGGTCTCAGAATAGATCAGGATATCGTCCATATAGGCTACCACTCCTTCTCCCAGCATAGCTCGAAATATGTCATTTATCATGCTCTTGAAGGTGGCGGGTGCGTTACACAACCCAAAGGGCATTACCTTAAAATGATGTAATCCCAATTCGCTACGGAAAGCCGTGAGTTTCTCATGCGAGTGTGTATCTCCGGTAGCCTTCTTGGCCATCCGGATCCCCCAATATCCATTTTCGAGATCCATCAAAGTATACACTGTGGCTTTGGAGAGCCTTCCTCGCAGTTCATTCATTAACGGGAGAGGATATCTGTTCTTCACCGTTATTTTATTGAGCCCTCGGTAATCTATTACCAGTCTCAGTGTGCCATCAGGTTTTGGCACAAACAGTATGGGAGCGAAGGATGAGGAATTAGATCTTTCTATCTTTCCTGTTCGTAACATTTCAGTTATGAACTCCTTCAGTGCTTTCCGTTCCTTCTCTGATATTGGATAGATGGGTCCCCAAGGTGGGGTGCTTCCGGGGATCAATTCGATCCGGTGATCATACTTTGTATGTCCCGGTAACGCATCTATCCTTTCTTGGCTGAAGATATCACCAAAATCCTTATACTCCGGCGGGAGTTGGATTGTGACATTTCCTCCTCTCTCATCGGCAAATTCCACAGTTCCTAGAAAATATACATTTTCTGGGTCTTCTGCCAATAGCTCCTCATCCGACATGTATACTAACCGCCTCTGCTCTGTAAGGCAATTTGCCTTACAGAAATCTGCGCGCCAGGTCAGGGATCCTACTTTCCAATCTATGTTGGGGTTATGATCTCTCAACCATGACATTGGGAGATAGCTATCGACTCTTCTGTCGGCAATATCAGCTACCTCAAAGCGCATACCATTTATGTGATCACCGATCTTCAAGTCTAATGACTTGGTATAATGAAGACCTGATCCTGGTATATTATTTCCGCTTGCATCCTTAATCGCAGTATGGATCCTTTTCTTTACACAAGGACCTTGGGTACTCTTGACCCATTGACTACTTAGCACGGGGCCCATTGCTCCGCTATCTAGTAGTAATAGTGCTTCGGCACTCACTTCCCTACACCCTATGCGCCAATCCAATTTCACCCTTAAGTGAATTGATCTGCTATGTCGGGGTGGGCTCGAGTGCCTCGCCTTCTTTTGCTGTCTCATCATACTCATTCTTGCTAGTCTCTTGCCTTTCGACACAAGAGCGGCCACAACGGGTCGGTAAAACGTTTCAAGAATTGTTTAATCAATAAAGGGATTGGAGTGCTGTTTACTATCACACCAGCATGATTTCAGGTATTAAATCCTTCTCACGTAAAGTTGAAAGATAACTTTTATTCAAGACTAATAACCCGAACCAATTCCAACCGTACAAGACAACTGACCCATATAAGACAAGAAAATACATTTGCTCTCCGGAGACGTTCAGTCAACCGGTGCCAAACAGGGCATCTTTGTGCCCCATCCGAATGTCGCGCGGTTCCCATTTTCCGAAGCGACCCCTCGGAGCAGAATGCTTATCCAAAGAAAAACATGAAAATAGTTCCCCTAGAATGTCCAATATGAAAAACATAAGAAATAACAAAACCCAAGAACCAAAAGAAAAGACCAAACAACCCGTGCGACTGTACCATCTACCTGAGCAGGTAGTCTCTCAATACTCCTGTATTGGGGACTTTGTCAGGACTTAAGAGCTAGTCAACGCGAATTGGTTCTTACCTTAATTCTTTCCACTTGAGTGGCTTATCCTTCCGTCGAGATCTTCATAGATCTAGATGGGTCAGCCTATGTTATTTCCTTCTTAGGATTCGGTTCTTACCTTCACCGAGGTCCGTATCAACCTCCATAATCGTAGGAGAGGGTTTGCGGACTTCTAATAGCTTGGGACCCGAGGGCGGCGGACGAGACGCTTCAATACGCTTGAGTCGTTTATTGCCCTTTGTCGAAGATTCTGCCTCTGGATGTGACCGTTTCACTCCCGCAGTATTCTTCACGGCATAAACAACTGGGGATGTCATTGAACACTGTCTCCAGAAGTGTCCTTCCTTCCCACACTTAGTGCATTGCTTATTGTTGCGTCGTTTATCAGTCAGGGTCTGCGGGATGCCTTGATGAGCAATTGCATACTCAGACGTCCCTGGCTGCTTTCCCGCGCCAACATTTGCGGTCTTCCGCGGTTTGTTGTCCTTCCAACCCGAACCCTTCTCTCTTTTCTTAAACCTCCTAGTTGGTTTAGAAGTCTCCTTTTCTCTCTTCTCTCGTGGTTTCGAAGGCTTCTCGTCATTGAGATGTCCGAAACGTTTATCGTCTTCTAGATTGTGACCAACTTGCCGAAGCAAATCTAGGTACTCGTTGAGGGCTTCGGGGTGGGGTTTCGTCAACGCCCATGCTTTGCGAAGCTCGGAACTTATCCCAGCCCTAACCTTATCCTTAACCTGTTGATGGTCTCTGTAATTCAGCTTGTACATCAGATCGATAATCTTATCCAGGTAAGGACTGCTCTGGTTGGGGGTCCTCACTAAGTTATTCCACACGAGAAGATTCTTATCCCAATTCACATTGTCACCTCCGTGACTCTACTCCAACCCTTCACGGAAACCCTTTCATGTCCGGAGCGGCCCGTTCTTATTGAACGGCATTCCTGCTCTTTTCGCAGCCTCACAGTTGATATGAGCGTGTATCCCCAGGTACCAGTTGCGAGCTTCGTTTTCGAGAAGAGGTATGACCAAATTGATCTTATCCATATCCGTCAGATGGCAATCGGAAAAGTATTCAAACTTGACCTTGACCAGAGTCAGAAAACTAGCCAGGTCCGCAATCACTCCCTTAAATGTGGGAATGCCGCTTAGCTTCTCCGGCTTCCTGTGACTTGAGGAAGACAAGGAACGAGATTAGTTTTGCAGCCGTTCTCGTAGTGCATCTGCCCGACCGTCATATCGGTCTTTCTTCTCATCGCTCCAGCCATTGCGACGTGGTCCCAAATCGGGTATGATATTAGGTAGGGAATCGGCATCATCATCAGAACTGTCATCAGGATCGGAATCACCCGGATCTCCTGCGCCAACCCCAAAGAATCCACCACCGGGAGGTAGGTTACCACCCCCACTGCCTCCGGCGTCGCCACCGAAGGTTTCCCTTGGTCTCTCATAACCATCAAATTGCTCGTCTTGACCACCACGATTTCCGTCATCCGGAGGACCCCCTCCTGACGGTGCTTGTGGCGGCACTGAGCCTGCTGGCTGGTTACTCCCTGACGGTATCGGGTTTGGCGCAGCCTGCGACACCTTCAACCATTCCGCCAAAGCGGGGCAGGTCTCTGGGTGTTCTGGAGGGCCCTCATGACCTAGTTGTAGACAATACCCGCATTGGGGTTCCTTGCTTCCCGTTTCCTTTCCCTTTCCCTTATCTTGTCTGCTTGCCGCCGGAGGGCTTTCTGGTACCTCAACTGGTGGTGGGTAACAAAATCTGTCATGTCTTGCTCCCCATCCACGACAGGTGGGGGTACAGTAGGGCCCTCGTGTAGGCGGAGGTGGTCCAAACGCAGAGAAACCAGCATTACCCGAAGGTTGAACCGGTGCCGTTGGCACTTGTATCGGTGGCCGGTTGGTTTGGCTAGGGGTAGCGGCGACAGGGACGGGAGTGCCTTGAGAGGCTGTAAAAGGATTTGGACTCCCTCGTTTGGGATTTTCCCACATTTTCAATGTCTTTTCGACCTTTTCGGCTAAGCCCAGAGACCCGCCTCGCATGACTGGCCATGGGACTGAAACAGGAGTAGGGGACGGGGTCGGAACTGATCCGATCGCTGTCAGAGGAGGGAGTGGAGTCTGTGACACTGGGGGCTGGACTGGGATCACAGTAATTGATGGAGACGGAGAGCTTAATGGTCTCGTTGTGCTAGATCGAGGGGGTCGTGGAGACGCATGTTGTCGTATACCCCTGATGGGACTAACTGAGTGACTTCGAGCTACCGACGTAGAGAGCGAACAAGTTGTAACGCGGGCAAAGGACTGAGCTGCCTCTGATTCTCCCGTTTTTAAACTTTCCAGAATCCGCAACCCTAACGGACTTAATTCTGGTTTATATCGATCGTCTCTAGCATACCTCGTCAGCTGCTGGAAAAAGTTGTCCGGTTTATCGGTGACCAGCGGTAATGCCGGTGCAGCCTCAATCATTAGCACATCATTATCCTCATCGATGTGATAACCTTCATTCCATGCCGTCTCCAGCGCAACCATCCGTATTTTAATTGCAAACTAATTGTTCAGCATCGCGACCAAGGCTTCCTGCTGCTTTTTCATCCAAGCCACAGACGATGCAATGATCTGCTTCCTAAACTTCTTTTGTTGCCCCTCATGCCATTGCAACAAATCCTTCCGAGCGCTGGTGACTTCGTGAGTCACTTCTCGTAGGATGTAGGGTTCGAGGTACTCGTGGGAAATTTCCACCAGAGAGATCGTAGTAGGTCAACGGGTCGCACTTTTGGCTTCTTGATGATCGTACCCCTCCGCCACTGCTTGAGCGAATGGGATATCATTCGTAAAGGATAACACAGCGAGGCCTGCATCATGAAGTACTAAATCGCGACAATGTTCAGGGACTTCGATCGGGGCTGCTTCCAGAAGCATCTTTGCGCTTGTACCGCTGAGGCCCTTCAGGTCGGCGATAATAGAGGCCCTAAAAATGGCAGCTTTGAGAGGGTCATCATCAATGCCAAAACTGCTTTAGGAACTCGACGATTCCTGTTCCATCGTGACTGCTAAAGCAGACATGACTTCTTAACGTCGGTTCAATCCAAACAAAAAATTCAAGAGGAGAGTTAAGCGAGAGGCTCGCTTAACGATATACTGTAACGGGGGCTCCCTCAGGTAGATGGCTCCTCAGGATGCGACCGCACCAAACTTCAAATCTCTCGAACACAGCTCGTGCAAAAGTGTAAAGAATAAAAGTAAACGGTAAAACTTAATATCTTTAAGCTCAGGCTTATCTCAATTAAAGTCTCTGGAGAGGATGTTCATTGTGTCGGGGTAGGAGAGTTCTCGTATAATCTTTAAGTAGTCAGACTTATACCAAAAACTCCCCCATCAGGTGACCCCGACTAACATGAGTATGCCCTTCTCCGTAAGGGTTGCCCCGGCACCATTACCGTGTCCCCGAAGGGCTATAGGTGTCAGCGCACTCTAGCAGAAATCTCCCATATGCACATCAGTTCCTGCGAGGTGTTTACCAATACACCTGCCGGAGTGAGATACCAACAGCAGAGACACCTTTTAAAATCAGTTGCTCAACACTTCCACCTCCCAGATGTGCTTGGATCTAAGACTGGACTGCTGGCTTTAGGAGAGTTTGTGAGAAAGAGTTGGGTTGGAACTAGGAAAGGCCACCTTGGACAAGTGCCTGAGTGTGAGGGCTCTGGCAATGAAAGTAGTGGGGTGGAGGATAGAAATTGGGAAGAGGAGGAAGGATGATTGGGATATGAATGGGAGGAGACAGAGGTGGAGAGATGAAGAGAATGGAGGGTGGCAGCAGGCCAGGTGGAGGAATAGAATGAAATAGGATGGCAGAAGGCCCAGTGAACAGGGGACACAATGATGGAGGAGATGGAATTAGGGACCAGTAGTGGGAAGCACTACAATCATGTACTTTGACAGCTTCATAGCCTCTGGCTGCATAAGCTTAATGACATATAATAATAATCATAACCTGCCGGAGTAAAAACCTCTGCACATCGGTGTCCCGTCCGTGGCTAACTGTCGAGACCCTTGGGAAAGCTAACTAAATGACTCTCTTCCCATATGCTATGACCTATGCAAGCACTCGTAGACATCAACTGTCCTCCGGCTAAGTTCTATCTTTCTTGATTGCGAACTTAGGGGGTCTACGACGCTCCCCCGGAGAGCTGTGTCGGTGGCGGGACCCATAGGCGCTACCCATGGTCCCTTACCCCCGGCACACCACTCACCGTGATAAGTGTCATGCTATTAGGGTCTTCAAACAACCTACAAAGAGCCTACGGCAAAGGGGCACATGTAGGCTTGATTGGTGTAAAACCTTCCCAGATGTCTCCAGCACTACCCGGGACTCCTCGGGGACCCTTCCGGATAGCTCACTCTAACTCCGTCAGTTTTGGTCCGTTTTCCTCCATTCCTTTTGGAGAAGGTACCTGACCTTCTCACCTTGGCCCCCTTGTATATCCTGCGAACAGCTTCCGGTCGGACGGACGGCGACGACGCATACACTGTTATGAACATGTCTTCATAGATTCCGTTTAACTAGCATAACAACAACTCCACCCATTTTGGCCCATGACGCCCGGGGCGAACCCTGGGGCCGCAGGTACCTGTTAGGAATAATTCTTCCAAGTTACAGCTTCTTCGGAGCACTATAGCTCCTCCCGTAGTCTTCCAATCAAAGTGCAATCAAGTGTCCGTCGATCGTCATTGCGTAACAAACAATCCTAACATTTCCCGAAATTCCTCCGAGAATATTTCCGACGGAAGGTAGGGTAATAGTGTCCCAAAGGTAGGGTAAGTATGTCCATGGTGACACGAAACCAGTCTCCCTGGTAGGGTAACGTGACTTCCTTGGGTAGGGTAAACTCACCCGGCCTTCTGACCTATCCATAGGCCAGAACGGACATTGTCACGTTATTACCACTACTTAGGTACACCTATTCCTTAAGTACCTTCTATTCTTAGAGATTCCCGCACCATCAGATATCTCTCGGATATGTGCCTACATATCCGCCTCGTCTACCATCTGACTTCTTGGTCTCATGTATGGGCGTAGACGTAGGTTACTATAGCTCTATATCGTAGGGTCGTTACATCAGGTCACCCCAACCAACATGACTATTCCCGTCTCCGTAAGGGTTGACCAGCACTATTACCATTTCTGCAAAGGGCCTAGTGTGTCAGCACCCTCTATTTGAAATCTCCTTTAGGCACATCAGTTCATGCGAGGTGTTTCCCAATACAACTACCGGAGTGAAAACCTCTGCACATCAGACTCTCTCTAGTGGCTAACTGGAGAGATGCCACAGAAACCTACCTCAATGACTCTCTTCCTATAAGGTATGACATGTGCAAGTACTCGTAGAGATCCGCTGTCTTACAGTTAACTTCCACCTGTCTTGCCTGCGAACGGGGAAGGTCTACGACTCTCCCACAGCGAGCTGTAGTGGCAGCAGGACCCATGGGTACTACCCATGGTCTCTTACCCCCAGCACACCACTGACTGTGATAACTTTCATACTGTCAGAGTCCTCAAACAACCCACAAAGAGCCTACGGCAAAGGAGAACATATAGGCATGATTGGTGTAAAACCATCCCAGATGTCTCCGGCACTACGCATGATGATGCTCAGCACCCTTCGGTATAGGCTACCCTTACTCCACCAGTTTTGGTCCCTTTTACTCGCTTCTTTTTGAAGAAGCTACCTGACCTTCTCAGCTGGGCCCTCTTATATATCCTGTGAACAGCTTGCAGTTGGATGGACAGCAGCAATGTATACACTCTTAAGGATATGTCTTCATAGACTGCATTTAACTAGTAGGATGGCAACTCCATCCATTTTGGCCCATGATTCCCGGGCCGAATCCTGTCGTTGCAGTTACCTCTTAGGGATAATTCTTCCAAGTTATAGTATGTTCGGAGCACTATAGCTCCTCCCCTAGTCTTGTAATCAGTGTGTAAGCAAGTGCCCATCGATTGTTACTGCGTAACCAACAATCTTAACAGTTCCCAGAATTCCTCTGAGAACATTTCTGATGGAGGGTAGGCTAATAGTGTCCGAAAGGTAGGCTAAGTATATCCATGGTGACACAAACCTGGTCTCCATAGAAGGATAACGTGACTCGTCTAGACTGGGTATACTCACCGGGGCTTCTGACCTATCCTTAGGCCGCTGCAGACATTGTCATGGCACTTCCGCTACTAAGGTAACCGTATCCCTAAACTACCTTCTGTTCTTCGGGAAACCTAGACTATCAGGTTTCTCTTCCACATGTGCCAGTATTCC
Source organism: Tuber aestivum (assembly GCA_900010015.1). Lineage (NCBI taxonomy): Eukaryota > Fungi > Ascomycota > Pezizomycetes > Pezizales > Tuberaceae > Tuber > Tuber aestivum. The sequence goes on along the minus strand of LN891123.1, from coordinate 147,656 downwards.
TGCCTAGTTTACCCTATAACCTCTTGTTCTTCTGTATGGGCATAGACTTAGGTTGCCATAGCTCTACAATGAATGGTTGTTATAGGAGAACGTGTAACTGGTAGCACCTTTCAGGAGCTGCGGGGGGCAGGGGAATCAGAAAGAAAGTAATAGGTACCACAGGTATCAACCTGAGTTGTTGTAAATTATGAACCTAGCTCTCAGTTGCCTCTTCGCATGGTGTATCAATTGTGCCATCAGGCCTAAGGCTACCTGCCTGCCCAGATCTGACCATGCTACTGTGTGGGCTCCAAGAGTCATGAGCTAATCTTGGGCCCTGCATGAAGTCAGACATCAATGCGTTTACTTTCAGCTTGTCCTCAACCACTTTCATGTTCTAGGTCTGGGTTGGTTCAGGGAGCCTGTATCTGTTGACAGAGCTGGAAGAGTCGATACTAGTGTCATACAGGTTCTGGGCGGGTAGGGGTTGGTTCTAGCTGCCAGGACTGGCAATAGTCCTGGGACAAAGGTTCCAGCTGCGGAAGTGGTAGTTCTTGTACTGGTGAGACATCAGGGTACTTGGACACAGGTTCTGGCAAAGGAGGCATTTGCTCTTGTAGTCCCAGGGCGTGATGGCCCAGGGACACGGTTCCAAGTACTGGAGGTATTGCTTCGAGTACAGTGCAGATGTGATGGGGTGGGGATGCAGGTTCTAGCAAGGAAGGTGTTGGTTCTGGCATTGTCATGGAGCAACACAACCAGGATGCCACTTTGCCAGGTGGAGGAGTATCCTTGTTCAGGGACCGATTCTTGGCTACAGAAGGGCTGACCAACTCAGGCTCTGATAAGGAGGAAAACCAGCTCCTGGAAGGTGCTACCGCAGGAGATTGGCTAGCACTGGTTTCTTTGTCCGGTGTTTGTAATTAGCCATAATGTTCATATCCGCACGTATGTTAAGTTTGAAATTATACCATAGTCTGGTCCAAGACAATGACTACGTCTCTTATCCCTGATGGCATCATATCCTCATCCTCTTCCTCATCTTCTCGCCACTTATCTATGCTATCATCCTCCTGCTCTGACATGGCCCCCTGGGTACCTTGAGCAGACAGATAGCGATCTCTGACATTTCTGTCAAGAAATAGATATCAGCCACCAGCTCAGTCAGGTGTCCAGTCGGGCACCGCCGCTCCCTCCCCCTGACTTGACTCCTGGACCATTAGGTGAAGGTGTTCATCAGTGAGCATAGAAATTTTCCCCATATGCCTCATGAGGCTTGTAAGGGATGGGGGGCTAAAGTATAAAACTCAAGTTGTTGTATCCATCATCCATGTCCTGATAAACTTGGGTATATTCCACGATTATGGGCTCATTTTTTCTTGCCCACCATTTTCGTTGCCATGCAACTTAGCCTCAATATTGTATCTCCATTTGGGGCTTTCCACCATGCAACCATGCTTCAGCTCTCTCCTGTAGTTTTTCTGGCCCTACCTCCCACTCCTGGAGTTCTTCAGTTATGGCCATCTGCTCCAGCGCTCAATCCTGGCTTTGCAAGGCCTAAACATGTTTCTGCTACTATTGACCAGACACTCCCGCTCCATACCCACCACCCATGTACAGTTTATATCTTTGAATATCCTAAGTGGTAACAACCCTCACTTGTTGAGCTATTCGAACCTGAGTCTATGCCCATAGATAAGACGATGAGGTCGGATGGCAGACTAGGAAGGCAGGCTGGGGCATGTCTGAGGGATATCGGATGGGCCAGATATCCCTGAGAAGTGAAGGTACTTATGGGATAGGTGTATCTAAATAGTGGAAGTAATGTGACTATATCGGCTCCACTATAAGGATAGGGCAGAAAGCCAGGTGAGTTTACACTGTCTAGGAGAGTCAGGTTACAGTACCCTGGAGACTAGTTTTGTCTTACCATAGAAAGACTTACCGTACCTTTGGGACACTATTACCCTATGTTCGGTTGGAAAAGTTGTCAGAGGAAGTCCAGAAAATGTTATGATTGTTTATTATTCAAGGACGAGCAATGGGCACTTACTTGCACATTGATCGGAAGGCTACGGAAGGAGCAATAGTGTACCGAACAAGCGGTAACTCGGTAGAATTATTCCTAAGAGGTACCTGTGGCCCCAGGGTTCGCCCCAGGCATCATGGGACAAAATGGTCGAAGTTGGCATCATACAAGTTAAATGGAGTCTATGAAGACATTTCCATAATACTATATAGGTCGCTGCCGTCCGTCCGACCAGAGCTTGTTCAGAGGATATATCACGTGGTTAAGGTGAGAAGGTCAGGTACCTTCTCCAAAATGAATGGAGTAAAAGAGACCAAAAGTGACAGAGTTAGCTTGCGCTGGCCGGAAGGCTCCTGGGAGTAGTTCCAGGCAGGACCGGAAACCTCAGGAAGGTTTTAAGCCCATTAGGGTCGCCACGTGCCCCTTTGCCATAGGGTCTTTGTGGATTGTTTGAGGACTCTAATAGCATGATACTTATAGCAGTGGGTAGTGTGCTGGAACTAAGGGACCATGGGTAGCACCCACAGGTCCTGTGCCCAGCAAAGCATGATGTGGGAATGTCATAGACCTTCTAAGTTTGCAGTCAAGATAGACAGAACTTAACCATAAGACAGGTGATGGTGATGAGTGCTTGCATGGCTCATAGCACAGGGGAAGAGAGTCATTTAGTTATCTTTCCAACGCGGCTTGACAGTTAGCCAGTGCGGAGGCACTGATGTGCAAAGGTTTTTACTCCAGCCCATATATTGTTAAGTACCTCACAGGAACTGATGTGTATATAGTAGGACATTTCTAATAGAGTGTGCTGACAGCTTAGGCCCTTTAGGGACACAGCAACGGTATCGGCAACACTTAGGCAGAAGGGCATACTCCTATTAGTCAAGGTAAGCTGATTGGGGACTTTTTGGTATAAGTCTGACCACTTAAAGATTATACGAGAAGTCTCCTACCCCTATAGAATCAATATCCTCCCGAGAGGCTTTAATTGTGATAAGCTAAATCTTAATGATATTAAGTTTAACAGTTTACTTTTATTCTTTACACTTTGCAAAAGCTGTGTTTGAGAGATTTGATCTTTGGTGCAGTTGCATCCTTAGGAACCATCTACCTGAGGGAGCCCCCATTACAGTATATTGTGAAGTGAGCTTCTCGCTTAACTCTCCTCCTGATGTTATTTAATTGAAGCCACTTTAACTCATCATGGCTGCTTTAGTAGTCATGATTGAAGAAGAAGTATTGAGATCAGATAGGAGCTTTGTGCTTGATGACAACCCTTCAGAGACTGCCCTGTTCAGCACCTCAGGCTGTACCTGGGGCTCTCTCAGGTAGATGGTTTCTAAGGATGCTACCGCACCCGACTTCGAATCTCCTAAATACAGCTCCTGTAAAGTGTAAAGAATAAAAGCAAATGGCAAAAGTTAATATAGTTAAGCTCTGGCACATCTCAATTAACGTCGCTCAAGAGGACGTTGATTGTATCGGGATAGGCAAGTTCTCGCATAATCTTTAAGTAGTCTGACTTATAACAAAAACTGCCCTATCAAGTGAACCCAACCAACAACAGTATGCCCGTCTCTATAACCATTGGCCGGACCCATTACCGTATTCCCGAAGGGCCTTAGGTGTCAGCACTCTCTAGTAGAAATCTCCGGTATGCACATCAGTTCCTGCGAGGTGTTTACCAATGTACCTGCCTGAGTCAAAGCTTCTGCGCGTCAGTGACTTGCCAGTGGCAAACTATCATGACACCTAGGAAAGCTAACTAGAGGAGTCTCTTCCCACGTCCTATGACCCATTCAAGCACTCGTAGACATCAGCTGTCTTTTGTTTGAGCTCGATTTATCGGGACTGGGAAGTTAGAAGAGCTACGCTGCTCCTGTGGAGAGCTGTACCAGTGGCAGGACCGGTGGACAGTACTGATGGTCCCTTACCCCGAGCACACTATTTACTGTAATAAGTATCATGCTATTAGAGTCCTCAAACAACCTACAAAGAGCCAGTAACAAAGAGGCATATGTAGGGTTCATTGGCATAAAACCTTCCCTGTTGCCTCCAGCACCAGCCGGGACAACTCTGCGGATCCTTCTGTATAGCTCAAGCTAACTCTGTTGGTTTTGGTCCGTTTTACTCAGTTCTTTTTGCGGAAGCCTCCTGCCCTTCCCACCTTGCCCCTCTTGTATCACTTGCCAACAGCCTGTGGTCAGACGGATGGTAGTAACAGATGCACTGCTTTGGACCTGTCTTTGTAGCCTCAATTTAACTAGGATGATGGTAACTGCAACTATTTTGGCCTATGATGCCGGGGGCGAACCCTGGGGCCGCAGGTACCCGTTAGGAATAATTCTGCCAACTTACAGCTTGTTCGGAGGACTATAGCCCCCCTGTAGCCTTCCAATCAATATGCAAGCTAGCGCCTAAACAATCGTCATTGTCTGATCAACAATGGTAACATTTAGTGGAATTCCTCCAAGAATATTTCAGAGGGAAGGTAAGGTGATAGTTTGCTAAAGATAGGGTAAGTATGTCTATGGTAACATGAAATTAGTCTCCCTGGTAGGGTGACAGAAGTCTCCTGGACTGGCTAAACTGATCCCGCCTTCCGACCTATCCTTAGGTCATAGTGGACATAGTCACTTTACTTCTACTACTGAGTTGTACCTATCCCATACTTACCTTCTGTTCATAGGGATATCTGAACCAACAGATATCCCTGAGCCATGCACCTGCATGCCCATCTAGTCTGCTATCCCACCTCATAGTCTTATATGTGGGCATAGACATAGGTTGCCATATCTCTATAAAGGAGGCTCATTACACAGTCAGAGCTGACACCTGGACCATTTGTGGAGGAAAGGCAAAAATGCTACTTGATGCAGTACCATTTAAAGTCTCGTCAGACTGTGCAAAGTTTGGTCCTCGCGGACCTGATCCTTGAGGCACTTTCTATTATGAACAATATCACTTTCACTCAAACCATTTCAGATGGCTGAAAGCCCCCAGTAGAAGAAGACAAGGAAATTCCTGAACAACCAAAGAAAGCCCCATCCATCTCGGTTGCGGAATTCAGCCACTATTACGTCCAACCACATATCCTACATGAGGGCATTTGCCAGGTCACTAACTCCAAAAAGGAACCTTCACATTGGCACAAGCAGACACAGAACCAATTTAGGAAACAAATTGTTCAGCGTTTCATGGAGTAGATGAGATGACAGCAGGAGGCTTTGCTGGCATTATTGAAGAATCAGTCGGCTATGAAGATACGGATAGACCCATTGGAAAAGGCTTGGAAGGAGCGATACCAGGTTAATAAAGACAATGATGTCTTGATGACAGAGGTGGCTCCTGCAATACCCCTGGTGACAGATAAGCCTGACCATTTTGCTTAGCAACTGACACTATATGCTAGACCTGAGAGATGGCGACCAGAACTAAGTCTGTTAGGTCTACAGATCCTGGGAAGTCTGAAGACTATGGAAGACTGTAAAATACCATCATGGTTCATACTGGCAACCTCTGGATCGCTGCCTACCTCAGTAGTGTGAAGCCACTCAGCCAGTGCAATTGTTGAGACGCGCCGAAGAGCATCTTCCTGGGTACCGTGTCAAACTGTCAATAGACTCATGCGGTCACCCTCTTCCTCCATTACGGTAACCCCAGCATCTCTGCTGTTACCAAAGTCAAATGTCCCTCCTCCTCACTCGGCTCCTGTGGGCTCAGCCTCGACACCAGTGGTAACTCCTATTCCTACCATGTGGCCGACAATAAACTCAGGTTCATGACGTGCAGAAAGGATTGAAAATGCATTAGAACGATTTGCACCGATGCGAGCTCCTGCTCGTCCTCCTACAGCCTCACATAATACACCAGTCCCCATTGTGGGTATGCCCCATCCAACTAGCTGGCCACCAATTGAACTGCTGACGCCACTGGTTAAACCTTGTGGTGTTTCTGGATTTTCTAGTTTCGGGCCACTGCCAAATCCTAACAGGCGAACACCCTGGTATGGCCCCCGGTGCTTTGGTAGTGGAGGAAGACATGACCCTTTTTGTGTTCCTCCCTATCCTGAGGCATCAAAGGGCAAGGGAATGGAAAGGGAAGGACTCCCATGTGGGTATTGCAAGAAGAGAGGGCATGAAGGACCTTCAACACACCCCGAGACCTGTCCTGCTTTGACGGAATGGTTAGTGGGGTTGCAGGCGGCACGAAACCTGATACCGTCGGGGAGTAACTAGCCAGCAGGCTGGGTGCTACGACAAGTACTGTCAGGCGGGGGTCCTCTGCCTCACGGGAATTATGGTGGTCAAAGGGAACAATTTGATGGTTATGAGAGACCAAGGGAAACCTTCGGTGGCAAGGTTGGAGGTAGTAGGAATAGGAACCTACCTCCTAGTGGTGGATTCTTAGCGGCTGGCGAAGGGGACCTGGTTGATTGTAACCATGATGACAGCTCTAATGAGGATGCTGATTCCCTACCTAATATCACACCCTGTTTGGGACCACGCCATGATGGCTGGAATGATGAGAAGAAAGACTGATAGGACTATTGGGCAGAAGTACTATGACAACGGTTGCAAAACCATTCTCGTTCCTTGTTGCATTAGAGATGCAAGATGCTGGAGAAGGTATACGGTATTCCCACATTCAAGACAGTGATTGCGGATCTGGCTAGTTTTGTGACCTTGGTAGAAGTCAAGTTTGAGTACATTTCCGATTTGGATATGACGGACATGGATATGATCAACTTGGTCATACCTCTGCTTGATAAGGGAGCCCGCAACTGGTACCTTGGGATACATGCTTACATCAACTGTAAAGCTGTGAAAAGAGCGAGTATGCCATTCAACAAGAATGGTACGCTCTGGATATGGAAAGGATTCCATGAACAGTTGGAGCAGAGTCATGGAGCTGACCATGTGAATCGGGATAGGAACCTTCTCGAGTGGAATAGCTTGGTGATGACCCCCAACCAGACCAGTCTGGTAGCATACCTGGACAAGGTTATGGATCTGATGCGCAGGCTGAATTCCACAGACCATCAACAGGTTAAGGATAATGTTTCGGCGGGGATAACTACTAAACATCGGGTGTTATGGGCATTGAAGGTACCCCACCCCGAAGTCCTAGATGATTACCTTGGTCTACTTTGGCAGGTTGGTCATAACCTAGATCATGACAAGCGTTTTAGACATCTCATTGACAAGAAGCCCACCAAACCAAGAGAGACAACAGAGAAGGAACATTCTAAACGTACTGGAAGGTTTAAGAAGAAGGAGAAATGTTCAGGTTGGAACGACAACAAGATGCAGAAGACTGCTAATATTGGCCCCGGAAAGCCAGCAGGTATGTCTGAGTATGCTATCGCTCATCGAGTCATCCCTCAAACCCTGACTAATAAATGAGGTAACAATAAGTAATGCAAAAAGTGTGAGAGAAAAGGACACTTGTGGAGACAGTGTTCAGTAACCTCCTCTGTCGTTCATGCTGTGAGGAATACCAGGGGAGTGAAACAGTCACGACCCCAGGTGGAATCCTCGGCAAAGGGCAATAAGTAATTCCGGTGCATTGAAGGGTCTCGCCCGCCACTATCTGGTCCCAAGCTCTTTGAAGCCCGCAAACCTTTTCCTACCATGATGGAGATTGATACAGACCTCAAAGAATGTAAGCACCTAATCCTAAGAGGGAATAACACAGGGTAACCTTTCTAGATCAATGATGATCTTAAAGGAAAGTGGACGGCCACTCAAGTGGAACAGATTTAGGTAAGAACTGATGTGCATTGACTAGCTCTTCAGTTCGGACAAAGTCATCGAGATAGGAGTATTGGAGACTACCCTGTCAGGTAGAACTTGCAGTCGGGCACGGTGTTGGATTTTTTGCTTTTGGTCCTTGGGTTGTGTGATTTCTTATTGGTGATAATCAATTTCATGTAGGACATTTCTGGAGGAATTACTTTCAGGTTTTGTCTGTGCATGAGCATTCGGCTCTCAGCGGTCACTCTGGAAAATAGGATCTGGGGGATATTTGCAACGGGTACAAAGATGCCCTATTGGGCACCTGTTGACTGGACCTCTCCTGAGAGCAAATGTAATATTTTGTCTTATATGGATCAGTTGTCTAGTCCATTTGGATTGGTTGGTTTACTAGTCTTGTATGAAAGTTATCTTTCAAGTTTATGTGAGGAGGGTTTAGTACCCGAAATCATGCTAGCCTGATATCAAACAGCACTCCAATCCCTTTATTAATTAAAACTATACTTGAAAACGTTTAACGACTCATCGTAGCCACTCTTGTGTCGAAAGGCAAGAGGCTAGCAATATTGAGTACTACGAGACAATGGAAGAAAGCAAGGCACTCTAGTCCACCCTAATATAGCAAATCAATTCACCAATGAGTGACATTGGATATGCGAATAGGATGTAGGCAAGTAAGGGCTGAAGTGCTGTTACTATTAAATAGTGGAGCTACTGGCACTGTGCTATGTAGTCAATGGGTTAATAGTACCCAACCTCCTTGTATGAAAAGAAGCATTTGTACTCCCATACGTGATGAAAGTAGAAATCACATACCCAGATCGGATCTTTATTCTACCAAGTCCTTGGATCTGCAGATAGACAATCATGTAAACAGTATGCATTTCGAGGTAGCAGACATAGCCTACACTCGGGTCAATAGCTATCTACCTATGTCGTAGTTAAAGGACTACAATCCAGACATCAATGGAGAACTAGGATCATTGACCTGACACTCAGATTTTTGTAAGGCAAACTGCCTGACAAAGCAGCAAGGGTTAGTTTATATGACAGATAAAGAACTATTGGCCGAAGATCCCGAAAAGGTATGTTTTCTAGGGACGGTACAGTTCGCAGATGATACAGGTGAAGATGCTACAGTCCAACTTCTGCCAGAGTATAAGGACTTTAAAGACATCTTCAGTCAGGAAAGGATAGATGCATTACCGGGACATACAAAGTATGATCATAGAATTGAGTTAATTTCCCTGAGTACACCACCATTTGGCCCTACCTATCCGATATCAGAGAAGAAGCGAAAGGCACTAGGTAAATTTGTAAATGAGATGTTGCGAACTGGGAAGATAGAAAGATCTACTTCCTCCACCTCGGCCCCTGTACGTTTTGTACCAAAACCAGATGGTACTCTAAGACTGGTAATAGATTACCAACTACTGAATAAGATTAGGGTAAAGAATAGGTATCCTCTCCTATTAATGAATGAATTGTGAGGAAGGCTCTTAAAAGCTACGGTATATAGCTGGATGGATCTGAAAAATCAGTATTGAGTAATATGAATGGCCAAAAAGGCTAAAGGAGATACTCAGTTGCCTGAGGAACTTACAGCCTTTCGCAGTGAAATGAGATTACATTATTTTAAAGTAATGCTCTTTGGGCTATGTAATGCTTAGGCCACCTTGCAGAGGATGATAAAGGATATATTCCGAGACATGTTGGATGAAGAAGTTGTTGTCTACATGGACGACATCCTGATTCACTCTGAGCCAGTAGAGGAACATATTTCTCTGGTCAGGCGAGTAATGGAAAGGTTATGGAAGGATCGACTATGTGCAAACATAAAGAACTCGTTCTTCCATGAAACTGAAATTTAGTTCCTGGGTTATCTGAGAAAGGGATATCTATGACAACAAAGAAGGTGAATACCATTTGAGATTGGAAACCACCTATGAGCGTCGTTGGAGTCCAAAGTTTTATGAGCTTCACTAACTTTTATAGAAGGATCATAGAAGGGTTTAGCGACATAGCGAAACCTTTCACGAACTTTACTAAGAAGGATGTCTGATTTAATTAGACCCCAGCCTGTGTGCAAGGTTTTACGGAATTAAAAGGGGCTTTTACGTCGGGGTTAATACTAGTAGACTTCGATTCTGGTCACTAGACTAGACTGGAGACAAATCTGCGTAACTTTGCATTGGGTGCAATACTATCTCAGTTCTGTGAATACAAGAAGTGGAACCTGGTAGCCTTTCATAGCAGGAAGTTCCAGCCAGCTGAGATAAATTATGATATACATGACAAAGAAATGACTACCATAGTAGCGGCGTTCAAGGAATCGGAATATCTGTTCAGGTTGGTAGAGGAAGAGATTTCAGTTTACATTGACCATAAGAATTTGGAGTACTTTAATACTAAGAAGACCTTCAACTGCCAACAACAGCGCTGGGCAGAATTCCTGCAGCCCTTCAATTTCAAGGTAGTTTACCGCGAAGAAAGACTGAACACAAAGGCTGATGCACTGTCAAGGCCTGGAGACCACCACCCTGACGGGGGGAGTAATCGTTTATCAGAAACAAGAAGGCTGTTTTTTCACCCTGGACAATGGGTTCGGGGACCAGAGTCAGACCTCGTCCGGCCACACTTGCTGGCAGGCTGTCAGGGTTACCTGTTGCAAGCAGCATTTGTGGATGCATTACGCATTGCAGCGAGACCGGATCCTCTCTATATGAAGGCATTAAAGGCTGCGTTAGTGAACAACAATGAGGGCAATGGCAGGCTGATGGTAGAAAAGGATCTCCTCCTGTACAAAAATCACTAGTACATTCCTGACTCCCAGAATCTGGAGGATAAGATTATGGAAGCTTAACATGACTCTTGTATTGTGGGACACTTTGGGACATACAAGATGGTAGGTAGGGTTACAGCTAATTGCTTCTGGCCTAAGATGGATGAGAGCATTACGGACTATATTTGTGCCTGTCATGTCTGTCAATGCAACCAGTCCATTAAAAATAACAAGGTTTGCATGTTAGAACCTGTCAGGTACCTTTGAGGTCGTGGACACATATCTCAATGGACTTTATAGTAGGGCTACCTGAATCAGAAGTGTGTACCAGAATTTGGGTAATTGTAGATAGATTCTCAAAGATGGCACACTTTATACCTTTGGTCACAGGGGTCCCGATAAAGGATCTGGCCCTCATATTCCTGAAAAAGGTTTGGCGGCTCCATGGGCTCCCAGGATCTATTATCTCCGACTGAGATAGCTGAGTCATATCCAAGTTTTCGGTGAGCTTAATGCAACCACTGAAACTGAAACTACTGGTATCAACCGCTTTCCACCCTGAGACTGATGGGTAGACTGAACGGGTAAACCAGACCTTGGAACAATACTTAAGAAATTATTGTTCATACCAACCGAATGATTGGGCATCACTATGACCCTTGGCAGAGTATGCATACATTACATCCACCTCCGAGTCCACTAAGTTATTACTATTTGAGGTCAACTATGGGTTTAACCCATGGACCAATTGTTGGGGTACACTGGCAGTTGCGGAAGAGCAACGTGTTCATCCCATTAGTCAGCTATTGGTTAAGAATTGCGAGGTTGTCTGGCAGGAAGTTCAAGATACACTTAAGCTAGCTCCAGAGAGACAAGGGAAATGGCATGATCTGAAACAATGGCCCGTGCCGGAGGATGGCACACTGGAGGATGTAACCAACGATACGGCAAAGAAAGCTGACCACCGGATGCCAAATGGAAAGAACATCTTCACTAAGCGACATATTGACAAGATGGACCACTGAATGTTTGGGCCCTTTGAGGTCAAGGGCAGGGTTGGAAACCCAGCTTACCAACTCCTATTGCCTGCCCGCTGGTGTATCCACCCTTTATTCAATGTCAGACTTTTAGAACCCTATCATGAGGACCGAAGTGGTAAAAGGACTAAGGGAGTCCCAGTCCCCGAGATAGTGGATAAGGAGGGCAGCTACCTTATTGAGGCAGTCATAGATAGTCAATGGTATGGTAGCATGAAAGTCGAGGTTCCTAATTGCTTCGTACAATACCTAGTTGCATGGGAAGGCTATGGTGCAGAGGAAAACTATTGAGAACTATATGAGACGCCAGAAGGCACTGGCCTAGAAGCAATGAAAGGTTTCCACCATCTGGATCCCCATAAACCCAGAGACCATAGGGTTGAGGGTGAACCCAACTGGGGCAATAAAAGACGACATTAGCAGCTGGGTCAGTCTGGAAAGAAGAGGAGAGTGATGTAACGACACGAAGTTATAGAGCTATGGCAACCTAAGTCTACACCCATATCTAAGACGATGAGGTTAGATGATAGACTAGGTAGCCATGCTGGTGCATGTCTGAGGGATATCTAGTGATCCGGATATCCCTAAGAAAAGGAGGTACTTACGGGATAGGTGTACCTAAGTAGTCGAAGTAATGTGACTACATGCGCTCTGACCTAAGGATAGGTCAGAAGGCTGGCTGAGTTTACCCTGTCTAGGACAATTATGTTACTCTACCATCGAGACTAGTTTCGTGTCACCATGGACATAGTTCCCCTACCTTTGAGACACTATTACCAGACCTTCCATCTAGAATGGTGTCGGGCAAATTCCAGGAAATGTTAGCATTGTTTATTATGCAATGATGATCGACCAGCACTTGTTTGCACATTGATCAGAAGGCTATGAGTGGAGCTATCGTGCTCTGAACAACCTGTATCTTGCTAGAATTATTCCTAACAGGTACCTGTGGCCCCAGGGCTCGCCCCAGGTATCATGGGCCAAAATGGTTGAAGTTGCCGTCATACTAGTTAAATGGAGTCTATGAAGACATATCCATAACACTGTATGCGTCGCTCCCATCCATCCAACTGGCGGCTACTCGCTGGATACACTAGGAGGCCAAGGGGAAAAGGTCAGGTACTTTCTCCAAAAGGAACTGAGTAAAATGGAGCCAAACTGACAGAGTTCGTGTGAGCTATCCAGAACAGTCCCTGGAGTAGTCCCGGGTAGTACCAGAGACCTCTGGGAAGATTGTATGCCAATCAAGTCTACACCTGCCCCGTTGCCATAGAATCTTTGTGGATTGTTTGAGGACTCTAATCGCATGATACCTATCATGGCGGGTGGTGTGCTGGGGGTAAGGGACTATGAGTAGCACCCAGGGGTCCCGCCACCACCACAGCTGTCTGCTGGAGTGTCGTAGACCTTCTAAGTTCGCAGTGAACCTAGATAGAACTTAACTGGAAGACAGCTGATGTCTACGAGTGCTTCCATGGCTCATAGCACATGGGAAGAGAGTCATGTAGTTAGCTTTCCTAGGCAGCTCGACAGATAGCCACTGGCGAGGCACGACTACACAGAGGTTTTCACTCCCGCAGGTATATTGCTAAATACCGCGTAGGAATTGATGTGCATATAGGAGATTTCTAATAGAGTGTGCTGACACCTCAGGACATTTGGAGACACTGTAATGGTGCTGGCAACCATGATGGAGAAGGACATACTTGTGTTGGTCGGGGTCACCTGATATCGGAGTTTTTGGTACCAGTCTGAGGACTTAAAGATTATACAAGAACCCTGCTACCACAACACAATCAACATCATCTCACAAGACTTTAATTGAGATAAGCCAGACCTTAACGATATTAAGTTTTACCATTTACTTTTATTCTTTATCCTTTGCAAGAGCTGTGTTTGAGAGATTTCAAGTTTGGTACGGTCCCATGCTTAGGAACCATCTACCTGAGCGAGCCCCCTTTACACAAATGTACTATTTCCTGTAGTTTCCTCCCTCTTCTTTAACCTCACTTGTTTCTCGCCTTTGCTTCCACCAATACTCCTTGACATAATTTGATGCAACTACCTTTCTTCACGTATTCTATGCTTTTGTGCACACTGTTCATCCTTTTCATACAATCCCCTATCTCTTCACAGATTGTGCTTGCTGTTCAATCCCTTCCCTTTCTCCGCACCTCTCTCACACAACTACTTGACCCTTGACACAGCCACAACCTTATTTAGTTCTCATATTTTGTTCTGGGGTGCATAGTCATCCCTACTAGTGCCTTGCTTCATACTGCCTCCATACTCTTGCTCTCCTCATAGGTCCTTTCATACCTTTTCTCAGCACCATGCAACCTGCTCTCTGCTTTTACCTTACAAAACAGGTTGTAGTCTAACTTCCAGTAGTACATCATAATTTAATTGATGTATTCTATAATTTCTTTATTTATTTTTAGTTGTACAACTCATTCCAAGTAGGGTACTATTTATTCCCGTCAGACTATTCTTCGAGATCCTGAATAACATCATCACCTCTGGGATCTGAATTATCATCCTCCACCTCACTTTCTTCATCTCCCGAAATCTCCAACTCCAAATATGCCATGGCCTCTGTATTCTCCAGAAGGGCTTAACACTCCTGATCCTGAACAAATTTACTCTCCCGCAGCATTTTCTTGATCCCCTTTTTCATATCTTCCCTGAGTTTCATTCCCACTTCTCAAGGTAGCCCCTGCCAAGGTGCATGCTGTCGGAGATAAATATCTATATTCCTTGACAAGTCTGATCGCCTTTAGAATGTCCTATTAGTACTTTAAAAGAGCTCATAACTAACTCAGTGCTGTCAGAACAGAGAAATCTGCCAACTGAACAAATGATTCAGAACTCTAAGCCTTCAAGGCATGATACAGACATGCTCTGGTAAGGCATATCAGAATGTCATTAGTCTGATTAAGAAACTTTTTGTTCGTCCTTCCCTCCATTCTTGACCTCTGATACCATTTACAAACCAACAGTTTTGCTATCTGAGGTGCAGTGAACTGGAAACCACATTCCTGTCTCACTAAGTCTTCATATATCTTATTGGAGACAATGGAAGGGTCTATTCCTAACCACTTCTTTACTTGGATGGCATGTGAACCTATCAGTTTCTAGCAAATAGGTAACCCTGGTCTGTACTTCAGTCTCTGATTTATGCACAAAGTTATAAAGGTCCTCAATTGCGTTCTTAGTCTGTGAAACTAGATGTGGCATGGTACTAGACTACCTCAATTTTAACTAATATATCCCATTAGCCATTCTGCATCTCAAACGGGATGTCTTTGGATGATGGAAGACTTACCAAGGTTATTGCCGACTTTCCCATCTCAACATCTCGCCAACCTAACTTGGTCGCTAGCTTTACCCAACAGCTTTTCAGAAGGGTATTATTTTTGGCAGGCTTCTCAAAGGGATTAACAAACCATGTATGGTACCACACTATATTAGCCACGTTGTCACAGACTATCCTCTCTTCACCATACAAGGTATTGGTCTTCAATAATACGGTTACAGGCACTGCAATATCAGTTACTGGCAAGTCTAAATTGACTGTACAGTGTCCGAAATGAGACGGTACAGTCCCTTCCCCTCCATTATCGAAGGGTGAGAGGTGTCATCAACTGGCTCTGGGATGGCCTGAGTGTAATTGTACCAGCTGCCGGTGTGATGAAAGCCTCTGTGAATAGCCATTCAGAGCTGGTAATAGGGTAACCTCTGTGCTCTTTCTTGTAAGCATGACATTTTTGAATTATTTGGTTTCACTCACAAATCTCAACCAGCTTCCAACCCTCTCTCCTGGTTGCTGTAATGGTAGTTCTGCTAGATGTTTTTTGGGTCCTTTAGGGACTAATTGGAATATCATTGTCATCAACATCAGTAAGCTCCTCTTGCTCCACATATGAATTAACATGCCAACGTCTATCCAGTGCTGGCGCGCCACTCGCCAGGAAAGATACTGATGATCTCAATAAAGATAGCTGCGCTCGGGGGACCATGGGGACCATAGTTAATATGGTTATATTTAAGCTTTAGATGTACTTGTTTTGGCCTCTGGACAGCCTAATTCAACTTTGCTCGTATTTCCTGACATATTCTGTGTTTATATAAAAGACTTACAGTGGGTATGAGGAATTGGATGTATGTGTAAAGTCTCTCGAAGTCAGGAATAAATTCCCAGGATTTCCAAGGAGATGAATGGGCTATATGTTAGAAAACAGCTTCCAGCTTGGGCCCCAGGTCTGTGTGAATTGTTAGCATGTGCCCAGTCCACGCTATTTCCTTTTGGCTTCTAAATATATTAAAGACTACATGCACGGGTCACTCTGAGCTGGGCTGAGAGGGTCTATTAAGCATTTCACTAATAGGGTCTATATGTCTAGTCACTTGCTTGAGCTAACATAACTCATGATTTTCAAAAGGTTGGAATAATACATCCAAGACTGCAGAAGAGGATACAGAAAAGCTGCAAAATACTGTCGATAGTACTAAACAAATGATTTGGTGATAGAAGAAAAGAAGGCAAAAACAAGAGTACCAAGTGAATGCAATAAAATACAAACACGAAAGCCCAAACAAGATGTAGCCACGCACACACAAGCATGCTCCAGAAATCGGTGCCGAATGGATACAGGTTGTAGCAAACATAAAAAGGTTCATGGAATCCAAGAACAGCCATGCGAAGGTTCAAACAAGATGCAGCCCAGTACAAATTAGCCTTAGAAACATTACAAGTAATAGATAGAACTGAAAGCAAAACCAAAGAAACCTAGTAAAAAAAGAAACCCAACCCGAAAACTCCAGAACACCATCCCAATTACCTCCATCCCCACCCCCATCTCCATCCCCATTGCTATGGCTATTGCTACAACCACCTACACGTTATAGTAGCTTAAACCCTCGGGGTAGAATTCTGGGAGAAAGAGTCATGTTTTGGACATCTTGTCCTGTGTAATGGCTCATATACACCAGCCCCTGTTTAACACAAGGGCGAGAGACCAGTTCCCTTGAGTGTAGCTGGAATCAAATGACCTTGTAATCATTGCACTAAATCCTCTTCTGCCACCTAGTATGAGACCTAAGAAAAGCCTTTTAGCGCTTTCCTCAGCATCAAGCATTGTCTTCAATATCAGAGTCAAAATCAGGTTGGATGTAGAACTCAGTGACATCAAATTGGCCAGGGTCAAGATAACACTGATTACCCCTATGAAGAGGTGTATTGGGACAAACAGGGTCGCCACTGTGGCTTGGAACCACTGGATTGCGGTGGAGCCAGCAAGCAATTGTAAGGGTAGAGCACCAGGAGAGACAAAGTGAGGTATTACCTTGATTATCATTGATCAATTTGATTTAGTCAGCAGCATGAGAGGTGACATTTATCACTTGAGTGTCGTAAAGAATCCCATTAAACTTTGTGGGGTACTCTCTGTCATCTAGGTACTGACAGGCAGCTTCGCCAAGCTCCTGCAAACTGTAGTACTGGAGGATCACCAGCCAACTGTCGTTTGGCCTATTGCTACTGTACATAATCTAGGGCAGTAAGTGAGTCTGCACAGCCGCAGTGGTAGAAGTTTTACTGAATATTATGCACACTGGTCTCTCCTCATGAAGAGTCTATTAGAGACACCCATCGTCACCCCTACTCTGCACCCCGGACCCAGAAGCCCTGCCGGTTCCCTCCCCTACCCCATCTTACTCATTGTTGGTATTGAGTCAGGTATTCCTCCAAGACTCAGCTGGCTTCTTTCGCTCATTAATCATGAGAGAATCTAGAGCGAGGTGGAATGAGTGATAGGGGCCATTCTGGAGTAAATTGAATTTCACTTGGAAGCTCTGAAGGGTGATGTGGGTAATGACCTCTGTTCTGAGTTGACTCTAAAGAAAATTCACCGTCCTGTCTATGGCTGTTGAGACCCTTCTCCTAGACCTTCCCAGACAGAATGTCGCAAGGACACGGTATTATCTCCCAGCGACAGTGCCTCCAGCACCTTTGAGGTTGAGGTCGGTTCAGAACTAAATAGTGCTAGAACGAGGCATGCTAGCAACCTCTTAGATTCGTAGTAAAAAGAAGCAAATGAGATGCACAATAGACTAACCTGAATAAAGCAAGGTTGTACTGGGCATCCAGAAGTGGAAGGGAAATCCCAAAAGCTTTAGTGAATAGTGATTGGTACTTAATCTGTCTTGGGAACGATCCCAATGAGATCGGCAGGGGACTACCTTCATAGAGATCAGAAGTCAAAAGTGGGGAGCCGCTAATCTGTCGGGAGAGTAGTACTTAGTTATTGTTTTACATTATGCAAAGACTGAGAGAAGAGCATCCGAGCCCTGGAAAGGATCATCCAAGACCTTTACTGCCTCCCAAAGTGAACCAATGAAGGCTAGGCTTGACATATTTATGTTTGTTTGTGCTTGTTCTGCAGTATGAGGCAGGAAACAAAAGAAAAAGAAAAAAAGAAGACAAATCATCTGATAATACTTACTTTGGTTGGTCGAAAAATGCACTTTTCTAGCGTAACATGACTTTGTGTGGCGATGAGTGAGGGTATAAAGAAAATACCCTTGGCAATATGGTTATCCTAGAAACCGTACTCTAGCAGTGATTGAGGGCTTTGATATAACCATAAGTAACTCTAGACAGTGATTAGTATAGCCTAAGAAATGTTGAGCAGGGCCCAAGAACAGCGCATTTTAGACTCTAAGACCTATACAGGAAACTTGCTGGTCAGTTGGCAGAAATATGAGTGAGACTTTATAATCAGCCAAAATAATTGTGGAAGTATATATAAGATGTTGCGGGTGAAGACTGACATGGCTGTATAAGGGTTGAGAAGGATGTTCAGGGGCTGCTAGATAATTGGAGTACAAAGAAGAATGAGAAAAGGCTGGGCAGATAGGGTCTATATATAAGGAAGAATGTACTATTTAATGTGTTTGTTACTGTATCAAGAGTTCTAACAATTCAGACAAAGATAAAAGAGACCTTTACACATCATATCTTTGACCTTGTATGTCATATTTTATCTGTCCACAGAGTACAGGGGCACAGTTACAATACTGTTATAAGGTGAGTTAGTACACTTGAAAGATAAGTTGAATATAGCTTTTCTGGAACACATCGAGGTACGGAGATGTTATTGGTGGGCTGGAGAGCGCTGCTTTGTTGGCGCAGGCTGGGATAAAGGGTTTGTGTATATGCACTTGGCATCAGGTTTACTACTTTCAAAGTCTACAATAAGCCGAAAAATGTCCAAAACCTGAAGGACAAATTCTCAATATTTGCACTCAAATGAACATAAAAGCTATGATACTCGTGATGCCCACAAGATAAATGAACTGAGGTTCAGTACATGTTGTACTACGAAAGGGAGTTTAGCTGCAAAGAATAGCAGTCATCTGTGTCCTGGGTCAGAGTAGGGTGAGAGACAATACAATTGGGCATTGAATTCAATCTAGTTGTACCCACAGACTGTACTCATACAATAGTCCAGTGTACCTACACAGTTTTCGAGTTCTTTTCTATCTCTTGCCATTTCTATTTCACTTGTTGAAATATAGTAAGACAAACTTCGTCCATGTTCTACCCTCCTGTATATCAAATATCTCTAAAGAAAGAAACTCGCTATCTGATTGCTCATATTCAAACACAAATTTAGATCATTCTCAATGTACATTGGGTTTATTTACGTCCTCTTTGTACTGATTCTGATTTAAATAAAATCTTGTAGAATGGCCTACAGGAATAAGTCCAAGTCAAGTACATGGTACAGAAACCCTATGGAAATTAGAGATTTTGGTTTTGTACAATCACGCAGAACATGAGAATAGTGTAGTTGTGATAAAGTATGTCCTACTCGGATCATACAGCTGGTAGAGTTCAATTTTACTGATCAGCTCTGTAGCAAATTGGGTGCAGAGTGTGATCTCACTAATCCACTTAGGAGCAAACTGGGTGGAATTGAAATGAACATCGACTAAACTGAGCCCGATAGCAATGGGAATACTGTCGATTCTGATGTAGAAAGTAACAATTTTTCCGAGACTGAGGAAAGTACACTGTGCGTTACACTGCGAACCTGGATGGAACATGGCACTGCTGGGAGATCTCTACAGGACATTGTGCAGCATTAAAAATCTGAAGATGAGATGTGATTACTATTCGGAACCAAGTCTGACCTTGAGCTTGCCCAGTGATTTATTGAAGCTGAGGTACCAAAGAATCATAATGACAGATATTTCAAAAACAGGCTTGGGGGTGGAGGCCAGTAACATTAAATCTTGCTATTAGCTCCTTGAGGCTGTTGATAAGTTGGAATCAGTTATGGGGATAAAGTGCAGGAAAGAAGGGTTTGCATCATTTAGGGACAAAGTAAGTAAATACATTATTTAAATATCAGATATTGACTATAAATTGCAAATTCCGGATGCAGGGGAGCTCAAAGAAGCTTCTGCGAGACAAGAATTCTTTTTCCACAACCTGATTCATTGTGCCAGATATCTACTAGGTCACAGATGTTTTGTGGAGAATTTGGTTTGTGCCACAAAGAAGGAAGGAAACAGTGAAGAGCTACTCCAGCGAGTTTATTTGGAAATGCATACAGTTGATTGGGGGTGGGAAATAAAGGTAGGTTTAAACTCAACACCCCATGGCCCTTTGACACCATATTGTATGCCCAAAACTAATAGTCAGCAAGGATATATTGCCAGATAGAGCAACACTGGTACCAATGATGTATGCCTCAGGCATTACCTTTCTGACTAATTTTTCAGGAGATAACAAAGCATGGCCAATCAATATGACAATTGGGAATATTCTATCAAAAATTCAGAATAAAGCCTCGAAACATGCGACCATCCTACTGGCCCTTTTGCTTGTCCGTCCAAAGATGTTAGGGATAGCAGCATGAGATGCATGCCGGAGGCACATCAACAACAAGATTCTTTATGATTTAATAGAGATCATATTTGAGCCAATGGTTGCACTGGGGAACAAAGGAATTGAGGTTGAATGTGCTGATGGAAAGATCAGATTGTACTTTTTGTGTCTTGAAGCATGGATTGCTAATCACTTGAAAAACATCAAATTGCACAGTATTCAACAGAATTGGTATGCTGTTTACGCGGTTCAATGAGAACAACTGGGTACCATTCAAGACATTCTGCAGTAAAATGAGATTATAGAAAATACAAAAATCTCATCAACTAGTACTATGGTAACATCCGGCAAGCAGGGCAAATACTTATAGACAATGGGTTCAAGTTGCTGCCCAGCATCATTTGGGGTCTTCCAAACATTCAACAATATGACTTGGAGAAACCAGGCATTCTCTATGTTATGTATCTGGAAATGTTCAAAGCACACCTTGTGAAATAGGTAATCGGGTTTCTAAAGAAATACAAGGAGATACAATTATTCAATTCTATCTGGAAGAATTTGGCTGCTTTTCCCACGGTTATTCTGCAGCAAACAAAGAGTATACTTGAATCCCTCAGTGGACTGGAAAAGAGATAAGGAATCTGGTTAAAGTTATACTACCATGTTTCACAGCTTGATTGTGTCATCCAAGAACCATGGAACATCCTGTTTTTATCAAAGTTCTGACCTGTGTCTGATTGATTGTTGACTTTACTCTGATGTTACAATATACCAGCCGTACAAATGAGATGATTTGGTACCTCGAACAGTTTTTACAAGCTTTTCGTGATCATGAAGACATTTTTAAGGAGTACCGAGAAGATGAAACTACGTTAAGGAAGGGGCGTTACATTAGTACTAGGATTTGGATTGAGCATAGTAAAGTACTTTAAAAAAAAGAAAAACACCGTCTTTCAGGAGCCAGGACTGATAAGAGATGTCGTATTGCAGATGAGCAGCATCATGAGTTAGATGGAATTGTCGCTAATATTCATGACAAAGATGTAGACTTTAATTTTGTTAAGATGTACCTGGTGAGTCACTTTGGAGACCATGTATGGCACTTTGGGAATATTGAAATGTATTCTACTGAGTCTGGAGAGTCAAAACACAAAACAATGATCAAGGAGCATTATGGGCAGTCAAACAAAAATCACATGAGCCATCAAATACGGAAAACATATGCTAGACTTGAGAGCTTCAAAATTCTTGAAATCAATGTCCAAGGGAGTTTACCACATCCCATTTGGAATGAACTACATGATAAGGAACACAAATGAAATAGAGGATCGTGACTAGGCAACCAATAGGTTTTACAGCAACTATTAGAACAGTTTTTGAAGATAATCAGATATTGAGAAATCTTGCAGACATTTTATTTGACTATTATCAACAGAAGTCATCTGCAAGTCTGCAGTATGATCTAGATGCAATAAAGTGGTTTCAAGTGGAGATTTGTCGGCTTTTGCAAGTCTTGGTTGCAAACTTTCAGGATGTGCGAGTGGTTACTTGGTATAACCTCCTGTGCACAAGAACTTAGCTTTGGAGATCAACTAGTCAGATTAGGAATGACTGTGTCTGCGTGAATTGAGGTAATGGAAGTATTTATTAGGTAGTAAAAAGGCTTTTATCCGGTGTATTTGGTATGAATAATGAAGGTTCCAGAGTTAAAAACAGGTTTCATAGAGAGAGTTGTATTTCTAGATAGACTCTATATTGAAAATTCGGGCAAGCAAAGTGATATTACAGGGCTTGTTACCCTCACTTTAGGGACGGGAAAAGGGCTAAAAGGGACAGTGGAAAGGGTAGTTAGCATTAAAAGAATTATGGGAGTGAAGCATTTAGTACCTGAGACTGCTGGGATAGATAACAAATGCTGGTATATAAATAATAGGATTGATTTAGAAACATTTAATGGAATATATCAAATACAGAACAAGAAATACATTCAGAAAGAACAAAGTAGAGTGCAAGAGAAACTTAACCAAATACATTTAAAATAAGTGTTGTTATGGCAAAAAGAGTACAATCACTTTTTAGGTGTTTTGAGTTATACTCACTTTTAGTTTGTATGGCAACCAAAGTCTTCTTGAGAAAAAGGGAAAAACATGTTTTGACAAAGAAATTGAAACAACTCAACAACCAATAAATTAAATAGTATAAAAATAAAAGATAGATAATACTTATTGTTGTTTCTACAATTCTATGTAAAAGATTTTGAATTTTAATTAAGAATTTAAAATTGATATACATTATGGAAATATATAATAGCTGAGTAAGCAGAATTAATGGAATTATTAACTTTGATCTACTGCTTTTGCTTGCATTTTTGTCATGGCCACCCAGCTTTGAAGACGGAACATGTATGGATTTTTGATTGCATATATTGGTTGTAGTTTTCTTGGTTGGATAGTTGGATTTCCTTGGTATAAGTTATTGGGATGTGTTGTCGCGCAACAGAAGATGGCGGAACTTGCCAGAGGGACCACGGCTGCACATGATGCCAAGAACTTTCTTTTGTATTAGGGATCATGGAGAATTTTGTTAGTATATAAAGGGGTGTGTCCCTTTATATTTTACTTTCTTTAGGCAATCTGATAATCTCCTTCGGACACCTGTACCTAGGAATTACACCCTCTACTATCTGGCGTCCTCTTGAATTCCTGAACTCTGACGCTGAACCCCTGAACTCCTAACCTCATACAACTTGCTTCGGTTGTGCCCCGGCACCTAGACCTCGTCTCCACAATCCTGCCTGTCCTGATCATGGTGGGCCTTGGGCTACCCGACCCTCAAACCCTGTCTGTTACAATTTTCTTCTCTTACAACAGGTTAATAATCTCTGAAAAGTATGCAACATGAATTTGTATTTTACTATACTTTTTAATAACAACAGATTGTATTCTTAAAAATATTTCAAAACTTGAAGGCAGGGAGATCTTGCAGTCAGCTATCATTCTATGTAAAAAAAAAACTTTACCAGAATTATAAAAATAATAATTACAGACCCACCACAGCTCAAATTTTAAAATTAAATATATTGCAAGAATCTAGGATTTTTTTTTTTAATTAAGTCATAGTTTTATTGTTTACGGTACAATAACTCGCATACAGCAGCTAGGGCTATGGCGTAAAAAACATCGCGCGGGGGAAGAACCATACAAAAAACCAATATCCCATGACTACGCAAACCCCACAACCACCGCGAAGACCAAACCGAACAAAAGAAAGCCAAAACCTTAAGACCAAACCCCTGTCGCCACGCCCAGCTCAGGATTTACATCCCGAGGGACACCTGGAGACAACACCGAGAATCCGCTAATCTAATCACGATAAGGCGGGCGGAGGGGCCATATAGACCCAGCAGCAGAGGCAGAAGGAGTGATCCTGGAGGTCGGAGCCGACACTTGCAGGCGAGGAAACAAGGCAGCAGGGGCCAAGGCGCACGGAACACGTAAAAAATGGTCCGGGCAGTGATCAGGGCTCGTTAGGCCCGGCATCAGGGTTATGAGGCTGGCCTGATTGGCCGGTGGTGAAATGGTAGTAAGGTACCAGCTGAGTAGGGTAGCAGTAAGGTGCAAGCTCGTGTAGGGTAGCAGTAGGGTGCTAGCCAGGTAGTAGGGTACCAGCCACGCAGCAGTAGGGTGCAAGGCGACCGACGAAGAGGGGGGGGAGGGAAGCAAACAAACAACCAGGCCGCGAGGGCCCCCGAAACGATACGGCTAAGAAGCTGCTAACCCAGGATCACAAAGGCCACGTCCAAACTCTCAAGCACTGCTGGTGTTTTACCGCGTCTCTCATGTAGTCCCTTGTTCAACGAGAGATAGCGTCACTTAGCGGAAGGGATCCCGCCACCGACAGAGCGAAAGGGTTGGGAGCCGGGCAACCGATAACCCAGACGACCACGCCCAGACTGACCGAAGTGAGGGGCCTCCCATACCAGTCGACGCGAGCGACCGTGGCAAACCTAAGCGAGGTGCAAAGGTAGACCAAAGGGAGGAGAGGTAGAGACTGTGTGGGCCCAAGAGGTAAGGGGGGCGGCCCAGTACCCCAAAGGGGGGTGGGGGAGGGTGCCCCCCGGGGGGGGGCAGAGGGGGGGTGGAGTCACGATGATTTCTCGTTGTGTTGAGATTTCAATTGCGAGGAAAATAGCGGAGAGGATCGATGTGCAAGAATCTAGGAAGATACTCTATCATATACTCTAGCCTCAGGATCATTCATCCAGTTTTGTAACTGTTGGCAATTGTTATCCTTTTCGCTTACATGCACCCAAATAATATGTTTAAAACTAGACAAGATGAAGACCAGTAAGAGCAAGAGTTGAAGAGAACCAGGACGCCTGAAAGGGGATGACGAAGGATCTATGGGGCATGGCATTTGATGAGTTTGGTAAAAGAGCAATTATGTTTATAGTGTTGAAGAAGAGTAGAAAGGTTCATCTGATAATGATACAGGGGGAAAGAATGTTGTAATGGGGGCTCCCTCAGGGAGATGGTTCCTAAGGATGAGACCGCACCAAAATTCGATTCTCTCGAACACAGCTCTTGCAAAAGTGTAAAGAATACAAGTAAAGGGTAAAACTTAATATCGTTAAGCTCTGGCTTATCTCAATTAAGGTCTCTCGAGAGGATGTGGCTTGTGTTAGGGTAGGAGAGCTCTCATATAATTTTTAAGTCGTCCGACTTATGGCAAAAACACCTCCATCAGGTTACCCCAACCCACATGAGTATGCCCTTCACCGTAAGGGATGCCCCAGCACCATTACCATGTCGCCGAAGGGCTTAAGGTGTCAGTGCACTCGCGTAGCATTCTCCTTTATGCACATCGGTTCCAGCGAGGTGTTTACCAATACACCTGCCGGAGGGAAAACCTCTGCGCATCGGTGTCTCACCAGTGGCTAACTGTCGAGATGCCTAGGAAAGCTAACAAAATGACGCTTTTTCCATGTGCTATGACCCATGCAAGCTCTCGTAGACATCAGCTGTCTTCCGGTTAAGTTCTATCTTTCTTGATTGCAAACTTAGAAGGTCTACGAGACTCCCGGGGAGAGCTGGTGCGGCGGCGGGACCCATGGGCACTACCCATGGTCCCTTACCCCCGACACACTACTCACCGTGATAAGTATCATGCTATTAGAGTCCTCAAAGAACCCACAAAGAGCCTACGGCAAAGGGGCACATGTAGGCTTGATTGGCGTAAAACCTTCCCAGATATCTGTGGTACTACCCAGGACTACTCTGGGGACCCTTCCGGATAACTCATGCTAACCCCATCAGTTTTGGTCCATTTTGCTCCATTCTTTTTGGAGAAGGTACCTGACCTTCACGACCTGGCCCACCTATATACCCTGCGAACAGCTTCCGGTCGGACAGATGGCAACGACATATACATTGTTATGGACATCTCTTCTGAAACTCGATTTAACTAGTAAGACACCAACTCTACCCATTTTGGCCCATGACGCCTGGGGCGAACCCTGGGGCCACAGGTACCTGTTAGGAATAATTCTAGCAAGTTACACCTGGTCCGCCGCACTATAGCTCCTCCCATAGCCTTTCGATCAATGTACAAGCAAGTGCCCTCTGATCCTCATTGCATAACAAACAATCCCTACATTTCCCAGAATTCCTCCGAGAACATTTCCGACGGAGGATAGGGTAATTGTGTCCCCAAGGTAGGGTAAGTATGTCCATGGTGATATGAAACAAGTTTCCATAGTAGGATAATGTGACTTCCTTTAACAGGGTAAACTCACCCGGCCTTCTGACCTATCCTTAGACCAGAACGCAGATTGTCACTTTACTACTACTACTTAGGTACACCAATTCCTTAAGTACCTTCTGTTCTTAGGGATATCCGGACAAGCAGATATCCCTGGGATATCCATCTGCATACCTGCCTCGTCTACCATCTGACCTCTTGGTCTTATGTATAGGCATAGACATAGGTTACTATAGGTCTATAACGGAGGGTTGTTACAAATGTACTCGTATACCATGGTGTGAGAAAATGTCACCATGGGGATGGATACCATAATGGAGAAATCACGGGGAGACAGAATGCCAAGTGTGATAAGAGGTGTAGAGATGGATGAGGGTTTTTCTGGGTCAGCTCAGGTGGAAAGGGGACGCACAATGTCCAAAATGGGTAGGAGGGAAACGATAAAACAAACAAAGGTCAGTTAGAGAAGGTGCCATTCCAGAAGGAGCAACTGGCGGGCTTGAGCCAAAAGATAGAAATGACGAAGGTTCGAAGGCTGGATTGGACTACTTGGAGGCCACATGGGTTTGTGGAGAATGGTGTGAATGTAGGAGGAGTGGAGAGGATAAGGGGGTTGGTATTACTGGCATATTCAGGGGGATATATAGGTAATACATGAGGGAGGATTTCTTTTGCTGATGTTCTTAACTGTCCGGCTGGTTTGCAAGGAGCCAGACATGGATGTCCTCATCTCCATGTAAGAAGATGAGATCAGACCGAGAGAGCGGGTTTTGGGGTTCCAGATGCACTGACCAGGCACCATGACCTGTCATACCTATCAGGCACTTGGGGTACCCAACATCCTTCTCTACACCTCATGTCTTGATTATTCTGAGCACTTCCATTATACCCGGAGCTTGTAGGACACCGGATGCTACTACTGAATCGCCATCAAGAGAGTCCAATGAGACGTCCAACAAGGGATGCTCACGATGGGGACCACCTGTTTGCCAGTGGGGAATGATGTATATCCTGACTGCCCATGTGCAGCAACGAGAGGACCAGTCGGGTTTGACCACTAAGAATATTTGTTAGTACTGTGACAGTTCCAGACACATAGCACATAATACTTACTCATGCATCTCATGACATTGCGACTGCCATCATTCCCAGTGTTACAACCCTTGTTGGTTGCCTGAAGTTTCTTGGCCATGTCCTTGTTGAAGACATTCATCTGACGAATGAGTTCCACAATACTATCGGGACAATACCTAGCATCAATTGCATCGATGTGGCCAGCCACAGGGGGAAGCAAGCAGGAGAAAGAAGTCACCGAGTGCAGCTAGGCCTCACTCAGGCTTGTCGGGTCTGAACTGCAAGTCGTGCCGTAGCCTTTTATATGCTGTACAAGTCCTGGCGGTGGAGGTAGGCAAAGCCACTAGCACACTAATCTTTTACATGTGACACATCCCCATAGCATCCCCTTGTGAAGACATGTGAGTTGCTAGTCTCCCAGTATTAGGATCGGAGTTCGTTCACTGACTTTAAATGTTCAATGTCGGTTTCAAATTCCTGTTTGTGGTGGGGTCCGACACAACTTGTACTAGTAACGGCAGCAGCCGGTAGGAGTGCTTTTCTCTATTTCACTGATCCTGCAGCATATTTGGGCTGACTCACTAGCCATGTAACAAACATAGAGGATGCAATATTGCTGTGATACAACTAGTTTGATAAAAGATACATACTTGCTGCACCCGATGGCTGTAACGACCCTACGTTATGGAGCTATGGTAACCTATTTCTATGCTCTTAGATAAGACCAGGAGGTCAGATGGTAGGCTAGGTGGGTATCCAGATGCATATCTGTAGGATATCTGGTGGTTTGGATATCCCTAAGAACGGAAGGTACTTAAGGAATAGATGTACCTAAGTAGTAGTAGTAATGTGACCAGGTCTGCTCTAGCGTTAGGATAGGTCAGATGGCCGGGTGCGTTTATGCTGGCTAAGGATATCACGTTACCCTACCATGGAGACCGGTTTCATGTCACCATGAACATATTTACCCAAGCTTTGGGACACTATTGCCCGACCTACTGTCGGAAATGGGCACGGAGACATTTCGGGAAGTGTCAGGATTGTTTGTTACACAATGACGATCAATAGGCACTTACTTGCATATTGATCAGAAGACTACGGGAGGAGCTATAAGGTTCCGAACATGCTTTAACCTGGCAGGATTATTTCTAATACCTACCTGCGGGGCCAGGGTTCACCCCGGGCGTCATGGGCCAAAATGGGTGATGTTGCTGTCTTACTAGTTAAATGGAGTCTATGAAGACATGTCCATGACACTGTATACATCCCTGCCGTCCGTCCGACCAGAGCCTGTTCGCGGGGTATATCAGGAGGCCAAGGTTACATGGTTAGGTACCTTCTCCAAAAAGAATGGCGTAAAACGGACCAAAACTGACGGAGTTAGCGTGAGGGATCCCGAAGGGTCCCCAAAGTAGTCCCAGGCAGGGCCAGAGACATCTGGGAAGGTTTTACACCAATCAAGCCTGCATGTACCCCTTTGCCATAGGCTCTTTGTAGGTTGTTTGAGGACTCTAATAGCATGACACTTATCATGGCAAGTGGTGTGTCAGGGGTAAGGGACCATGGGTAGCGCCCTCTGGTCCTGCTGCCACCGCAGCTCTCTGTGGGAGCCTCGTAGTCCTTCCAAGTTTGTAATCAATAAAGATGGAACTTAATCGGAAGACAGCTGATGTCTACGAGTGCTTGCATAGTTCATAGCACATGGGAGGAGTCATTTGGTTAGCTTTCCTAGGTGTCTTGACAGGTAGCCACTGGCGAGACACCGATGTGCAGCAGTTTCGCTCTGGCAGGTGTATTGGTAAACACCTTGCAGAAAGTTATGTGCCTATCCGAGAATTCTGCTAGTGTGCCCAGACGCCTTAGGCCCTTCGGGGCGCGGTAATAGTACCGGGGCAACCCTTACCAAGAAGGGTAAACTCATGTTGGTCAGGGTAACCTGATGGGGCAGCTTTTGGTATAAGTTTGACAACTTAAAGATTATACGAGAACTCTCGTATCCTAATACAATCAACCTCCTCCCGAGAGACTGTAATTGAGATAAGCCTGATCTTAACGATATTAAGTTTTACCATTTACGTTTATTCTTTACACTTTGCAAGAGCTGTGTTTGAGAGATTTTGAACTTTGGTGCACTCGTATCCTTAGGAGCCATCTACCTGAGGGAGCCCCGGTTACAATGGCTGTTTGCACTGTTTAGGGTGACATTGTCGAATGCGAGTGGAGTAGACACCAGACTGGTTTGTATACCAGGAGTGAAGAATTAAACATAGCTGGATAATAGATGCCAGGCACAAGGTGCCGAAAACTATAAAAACAACCTTGATCTTCGTAGAATATATTCCAGATGGGGGAGGTCAGGTGGGACAGCAGAGGCATGTGTCTCAACAGGTGAATGAGGAACCTTGAGCCTGGTGTAGTGGGAAGAGGAAATGAGGAAAGAAGTATGGGGTGGAGGAGGATGCTCTTATAACCCCATAGTATCGCCCTGTTATTATCACTCCCATATGTCAAAGCATGCATTTGAGTGCATATGCAGAGCTCACTATGACATCTCCCAACTTCACATACTTTTTTCTCTCAACATACACTTTATGTAAATTCATGCAAATTCCATTGAATTAACTTTTTAACCAGCAACATGAGCTAAGACATCCTCTACTCAGGTACTCGTCGATGCAGGCCACCAGGTCACAACGAGCGCAAACCCTAACCTATGCGAGACCATGGGTTGATATGTACCTGGAGTTAGCACTATTGCATCCTATTACCACATGAGAAGCTTTTTCATCTTAGAAAACTCCAGGTGCTTGACATCAACTGATGTAGCCAGTTTCTGCTTGTTTTTGTCAGCTAGGCGTGGAGAAATGAAACCTGGCAATCGGTCTGCATTCACGAGACTCCATCTTTTGAGTTGCAGTAGCTGCCATTTATTGACGCATTGTACAACATCTTGCGGGTTTGATTCGGAATTTGGGCCAGCATTTTGCATAGTTTTACTGTCTCCCTCATATCCTGGTCTCCCGAGGTCTGGACTAAATACCAACTGCAGAACTCCTGGTAAGATGTTCTGATTGGGCACATTTACTGAGTTATTACTATGATGTTCTTGTACTCGGGCCTTCCTTTGGGGGTTGCTGAAATGCATCTGACCAATGTGTACCCCTCGGTTCCCGCCCCAGATGAATTCTACATTTTTGGGAAGGTAAGAATCCGTACTGAATAGTAGTGTTTGGGATCTGGTATCACGTGCATCACATTCACAATCTACTACTAGATCTGGTGGGTCCCCCAGAACTGGATTTGATAGTGGCCTTGAACACACCATTTCATCATTGTCGATAAAGACAACATCGACAAAAGATAGTGGTTCCTTCACAAATATTCCCAGCTTCCTACACCCTATGCCAGTTGCGCCATGTGTATGTAGCAAAACTGTTACTGCGACACCCATCTCATGATCATCACACAGAATCCTTAGATATCATAGGAGTCTAACTTACCAAATTTGTCTCCATGGTTATAGGGAAGATACCAGAGAAGAGAAAGGTAGTTTGGAGCGGCTTGCACCTCCCTTCTTTTATTCCCATGCATACCCTGACCACGTCTTGATGGCTGTAGGGAAATAATATGCACTGCACTAGGCCACCCAAGTAGCGCACTCCAGTTCACCTTTTCATAGTCAGTTAGTTCAAACAACAATATGCATGACTGTTTAGAAATACACTAACCTGTTTGCAAGTTGTAAGATGAAACTGTATCGGCAGGATATGTTGGTTGGACCTGTCCAACACCACTAGCCTGGGGTAAATTCTCATGATGCTCTTCTCCCAGGCGGGGATTCTGACCACTCTCAGCAGCCCCTCTTTGGTCCTGGCCATCATTGGTGGCTGGGTGCTCATTCAGACCATCTACTGCAGCAGGGCCAAGATTCTGACCTATTTCAGTACCTGTGTTTATACGATGGGGGTCATGATTAGTGTCTGGAGGACCCTGATTCTTACCATTGTCACTACTGGGGTCAGTGGCCTGGCCATCATTACCAGCCTGCCTTGAATTCAGGTCCTTGTCTTCATCTGGGTATCATTTAGGTACCAACACTGCAGGTGCACTCACCCAGCCCACATGGGCTCCAGGATCCACATTGGACATCGGTAAAGCAGGATCCTAATATGTAGGGCCCCCAGTAATGAACTGCCAAGTACTTGCCTAGAGACTTGGGGGTTAGTAGCAGGTACCGTGCTTTTCCATACCTGAAAAATCGATAATTTACTAGTTCTTGAATGATCTTTTGAGCTACAGATGAGCTGCAAAATACATGCCAAGATGATTACCTTACAAGTCCAGCACCCTCCTTGGGAGCAAGATAGTACACTTGTAAGAACAAGATACTATACAGCAACGACTAAGACTACTAGTAGCATGCCAACAAGTTGTGCTTGCAGTCCTGTTGGCCATCCTACAGTCTAGAAGGTCATTGCTCCAATTCCAGTCTCTAAAACATTCAACTTTAAACTTGAAAGATTCTATATCGCTAGACCTTGCCTTTCTTTTATCTACTAATGCGTGACCCACTAGACATCTTAGTAGTAGACATCAACATTATGGATGACTATGGTAACCTGAAATATGTCCAAGTTCCCTTATTGTTCACACCGCTATCAACAGGCTGCTGCATACAAGAGGCACCTTCAAGCTTTGGATCTCAATATCATCCTATTCCTCCATGCTACTACTGATCAGACCTCATCTGAGCTGACAGCTTCTATTTCTATTGACAATGTAGATCAGTAGCTCATTACTGCTGTCCGGAGGCATGCAGATCAAGAGAGTGACTCGGAATATAAATATGATTTAGAGTTAGATATCATAGATTGTAAGGTAGATAGCGATATACAGCATGACTGAGACATGGAAGGCTCCGACATATTTCAACTGCCAGGCAAGGTACCCACATCTGGGCACCAGCAGCAGACGACTTCGTGTACAGGCCGAGCCAGCTCAGATATTACTGGATATGCAGAGCTTAATCAGACCTTGAGTGTTGACCCAGGAAGTCCTGTTTCAAGCAATAACCACTTCAATTTAGCTAGCTAGTTCATCAGAACTAAGGTAGTGAGGTTTCAGATTGATGATTATTTCATAAAAGCCTTGTCAGGAAAGAACACTGAGTTATTTAACTCTGCAAATAAATTGCAAAAAAAACAGCTCGAACCACTAGACCCTTTCCCTCAGTATCTTGTGTGAGTGGAAGCTGTTATAGATGATAGGAAACATACAACAACCTTCTATTATAGTAATATTGTTGACTGCGTCAGCTACCTAAGCTGCCAGGTTGTATATAGAACTAATACGCTGTATGCATCAATTTGTAAATATAATTCAGGTAGGAAACAATTACACTCAGAGATACATATAGCGGACTGGTGGTGGCAGCCTCAGGTATGGAATTGGTCTGCGAAAGCTGGGAGTAGCCAGTATTTCTCATGCTAATAATAACTTCAGTTTTCTAATAGGAGTCTCTACAACCTGGGTCAATATTGGTACTGATTATCAGATTGTCAGACCGGACTCACAGTACCAATTGCTACTGTAATAAGAAAGTCTGGCCAGTGTATAAGACAATGAGTAATATCATTTCGCAGACTACAAACAGCCTGGTAAAGAGACCCATACTCCTTCTTGCATTACTACCTGTGCTCCTGAACTTTAGTGGTAAATCAGCCTACCTCAATGAGGTCCAGTAGTATGCAAATGCAGATTTATTGCAGGCAACTTTTGATCTCTGATTTGAGCCATTATAGGCTATTGCCCAAGAAGGTATGACAATAGACTGTGCAGACAGGAAAACATACCTCTGCTTTCACATCTTGTCTGCCTGGATTGCAGATCATGCTGAGCATACAACCTTACATGGAATAAGCAGTAAGTCCTACCAGAAGTGTGAGGTTGCCGGCCAGGAGCTTGGAGGTAACCTGTGACATATATATATATGATTAGTAACTATACCTTATATCCAAAAAATGCCTCAGATTACAGGGAGATAGGAATGGCTGGTACTAGAGAATATTTCAAACTGATCAGGGTGACAATAGGCTGGAACGTGTTCTCCAGCCTCTATGATATAGATCCTAAGGATCTCTATAAGCCAAACCTCTTGCATAACATCTACCTTGACCTATTTAAATATATGATGGATTAGATGGAAGGAGTTCTGAAAAATCATAAAGAGCAGCAGGCATTCGACAACATGTAGAAAAAGCTTCCCCCTTTTTCGAGGTTCAGCATACCAAAAAAGGCCTGTTAGAAAGTCACGCAATGGTAAGGGAAAAAAAGTGTATAACCTTGGCCAATGCCATACAGCTATATTAGCATTTGTATTACGAAATCTGTACAGTTCTCAGTACCTCTTTCGCAAACATACTTGCAAGGTATTAGTGCACCCGGTGATTTCAGTCTAATATCTCAGTAGCAGACTCATACCCCTGACACTGTATCTTATATGGAAGATTCTCTGCAGACATTTCACCAGATGAAAGACATCTTTTATAAGTTTCGTACCTCAAATACCACCGGTGCCCAAACACATCATTAGGATCATAAACTATAAGAACAGATAGAAGATCAATGAGCCAAAGCACCTTCCAGTATCTCCACTGCCAAGGACTATCGACTGGTTGATGAAGAGAGATGCCAACAAATACTTTACCAAGAAGATTTGATCTGATGTGAGAACTAGTTCAACTTGATCAAAATATACTACCTGAGTCACTTTGCGGTCTATATCCCATGTTTTTTGTCTGGAACCAGATATTCTACTAATATTAGAGAATGCACGTATATGGACCAGATCAAAGAAGGCTACTAAAAATCAAATAAAAATGAAGGTACTTGACAGATCTTATCAGAATATGGCTGCCAGCATGTTCTGGGAATAGGATTGTTTACTATCTATGAACTACCAAAGGCTGATAGTGAAGTTAGGATAGGAAATGTGATGGAAAAGATACAGACATCGTCAAGCTGCAGCAAACTACTACCAGTTCTCAGAGGTTGTATTAACCCTTACATACTCATTAACTTTTGTGAGAGCCTCCAGATCAATTATTCCACAATGGTAAAGAAGATGGTCTCTTATATGGGGTAGACTGTCAAGGATGAGCTGTGAGCACTGACAAATTTGTCAGAACTGGGATTGCTTCTAGTAGAGCAATTTACCCTGCTTGAAATTCCAGTCCTAGACTTTCAATCAATAGGTCTCCTTCAGATCTACCAGTCTTACTATGCTGAAAGAAAGTCTTGCTGAAATACAGAGGTAGGAAAAGATGGGATGTAGATCCAGGTGCACAGAGCAGACAGTTGTGGGGATCTGCCAGAAAGGTGTGTAGTACAATTATTAGAACTTTTCAAGATAAGAAACATCCACAACAAGGCTGGAGGTGTCAGTCAACTGGGGTTGGGTCAAGTACTCAATCTGGTAAATAGTAGGAGATTTCACAATATGAGTAGACACATCCAAGTTTATAAGTAGTCCCAAAGGTGAGATATCTGGATCGTTGATATAGGAGTGGTCATCAGACAGGCACATCTGATTCCTGCGAGGAAGAAACAATGGATAGTAAATCAGTGGAGTGATTTGGCAATGCTTAATGAGATAGATTGCATCCTCGTATATATATACTTATAAAAACTAAATAAGAATCACAGTAATACTAGTAGCTAAGTAAACATTACACATAGAAGAGTAATCGGTGCGGCACGTGACTAAATGCATAAGGTCATGTGTGCAACTGTGGGCTCCGCCGTAGTTAACGAGATAATATCATATTATCACGAGGAAAGATAAGGCATCTATGTAGCCCACTCCGCGGAGATACGAGGCATGGGACCGAGGAGTTTTCGTTGGATAACATGGAAGGAGCTCCGCTCTATAAGATAAGACCCAGATGGTGCAGATTGGTCGGTTAGTTCTAGAGCTATGACCTCTGCAAGCCTATATGCAATTACGAGAAGTAATATGCATGTCCCTTCAGCTTGCGTAAGCTAGAGTCATCCGGAGGACCTAGTTACGATTGGTTAATAACTACTCACTAGTCAGTCAGTTATCTACGTCATGCACTCTAAGCTATGCACATAGAAGAGCCATTGATAAGTCCTTTGACGGAGCTGATCACTCCAGACAGGAAGAGAGCGGGGAAGTTAGTTTTCAGGGTCAAACGGAGTTCGCACTCCAAAGACACTAAAGCGTTAGTATGGCAGGTACATAGTCAGTAAGGGATTGGATGTAGGCCGCGACCACCCAGATGCAGAATAGAAATATCGAGGTGCCTCCCTAGCTATTAAATCAAGCTCTGTACCCTCTACTTTCCTCCCGCTTAAAAACATTACCGCTTTCGGCCAGGCAAAACTTTAGGGTTTTGCATGACAACCATCTCCACACACCTAATTCCTTCTCTCGCTTAGGCTTCAGTCTCTAAGTGCACAGCCCCCTCACTACCCCGCACAGCCCCCTTCATCATGGACGGGTCTGGGTCTCGAGCCTCCAACAGCTCTGCGCCCTCCAAGTGAAGAACTGCAACGCCCTCCCTCCACTCTCATCTCTCTCTGGTAAGGGAAGAGCTAGCCCGCACTGTCTATCACATAGGATCGGCAGCCCCTCCGATTCCCCCGCCAACCTACTCCCAGCCTCAAGAACTGTCTGCTGGAGAAGCCAGCCTCCTACCACTGCTCTGTACTGCCCTCTCTGGGATAGGGAGCATCATCCAAAGGCTAGAGGCTCTCGAGCAGTCCTCCACGGCTGCCCCCAAGGATCCTCCCTCTGTCCCTGCAGTAGAAGCTTCTGTCCATGACCTCTCTTTGAGGTTGACGGCATCAGTTGCCCCCTCCTCACCCGCCCCACTGGGCCCCCCCCCAGCCTCCCCCTCCAAAACAGACAAGGCACCCCCCGCCACCCCCCCCGCTCCTGCTCCCCACGAGTTAAGTACCGCCCCCCTC
>LN891123.1:69385-111335 GCA_900010015.1 Tuber aestivum | reverse complement strand
GTGTGGTACTGGTAACCCACGCACCTTCGCGGCCTGACATCCCCGCTCCTTTGCAGCCTTCCAGTTCGTGTAGGGTGAATTCCCGGAAGAGTCTACTTTCAGCCCAGGCCCTGCCCCCTCCTTCCTCACACTAGTCCCGCCCTCCTCCACCTACGCCAGCCCTGCAGCCCCCCCCAGGGGCCAGGTACAACAGACCAACGCCAAGGGCAAGAAGAAAACGACCACTGCAGCCCAAGTCGCAGCGTCGGGTGGTGCCCCCTCCCAGGTCCGGGAGGCTGTCCCCCTTTCTGCTGCCGAACGTCACGTCTTCACGCCTCCAACCGCTCCGGTCCCTCACCCTGACGCAACACGCCTGGCGGCAACTGCCCCTGACATTGTTGCCTCTGTTCTCCAGGAGGCAAACTGCCCCTTCCCCGTTTCTTTTTCAGCCACTATCAATGAACGTGGCATTATCACCCTCTTAGCTACCAATCCCCTCACGCCTGCCACCAGCTACTCTCCCGACTATGAGGCACTTGCCAACAAAATCAACCAGTTCTTCGCCATTGAAAACAATCCCTACCGCCCCTTCCGTCCTGCGCCTAATGAGGTCCAGCTGGTTATCCACGGCCTTCCAGTTGCCTTCCTCCCACAAGACCAAACCGACCTCTTCCCCGCACTGGCTGAGTGTATTAAGAATGCCAAGGATGTCGACATCTTTGGCGCCCGCTACCTCCAACCCGACCCCCTCCTCCGCAAGGCCACCACCTCAGTGGTCATTATCGTCGCCCCCTCCGATGTGGCCCGTATTGGATCCAAGATCCTCCTCTACTCCAAGGTCCGCAACGTCCAGAATGCGGTCTCCAAGAACAAATTCATACAATGCAGGCACTGCTGGAAGTTTGGCCACTCGGCCCCAGCTTGCTCTGCCACTATTCCTTTCTGCCTAATCTGTGCATCGAACCATGCCAGAGCCAACCACTATTGTCCCAACCCCGCGGGTCCCAAGGGGGGCTTCCTCAAACCCGTTGTCGGGTGCTGTCCAGCCTCCCCTCTCAAGTGCGCTAACTGCTCTGGTGATCACCCCGCTACGGACAGATCCTGCCCCTCCCGTCCTTCCCAGCTGATGCAACAGTCCTTAGGGTCTGAGGCAGAAGACGAAGGGAAGGATGACACCATGGACCAAGACGATGCTGCGCTGGGCAATGCCCGCACGTGCACTCCCCCACTTCCTGGAAACAACTCCTTGGCCACCCCCCGACCCGTTGTGGCCCCAGTTCCCCGTGCTCTAGCACCCACCTCACAGTCTGCTGCCTTTTTCGCCTCCGTACAGGAATCCAGTAGCCTGTCTCCATTCCCTTCATCTTCCTTTCATACGTGAAAGCAGAACCCATGGATTCAAATTTGGTGGACCAATTGCCGCCATCCCCTTCTTTCCTGCCTTTTCTTTCCATTGTTCAACATAACTGCTTAGGGAGCTGGAATGTTTTTCTTTCACGGTTTAACAGCCTCACTGCGTTGCCATCTCCCCCCCAGGTAGTGGCCGTCTAGGACCCCGCAGTCTGGAGGGGGAAACTACTGTCCTTCTCTATGTATAAGTGGTTCTCCCCCGCTGTCGCCTCAGGCCGAAAGCCTAAGGTAGCCTTCTTTGTCTATCAGGAGCTCCTCGGAGCCTACCCTGTTCTTCCCTGTTTTCTTGATCGGCCCGACCTAATGGCACTGGACATACACTCGCCTAAGGGCTTGTTCTCATTGTCTCTTCATGTTTTTCAGATTTACAATTTGTATTCCATTAATTTTGTGTCATCTCACCATCGGACAGTGTCGCTGGCGGATGCTTTTCCTCCTCATGATTTCCCCTCCCTCACCCTTGGTAACTTCAACCTGCAGCACCCCCTTTGTGACCCTTTACGCCAGTTTTCAGACCAGGATCTGCTGGTGTCCTCCCGCTACTTCGAGGCCACCTCTGAGCCTGGCTACAACCCGCTCAACACCCCTGGCATGCACGCCAGGTTCCCCTTCGACTTGGCCACCACGCCCGGTGTACTTGACTTTGCCTTTGCCAATTGGTTTTTGGCTTCTTGCCATGATTCCTGGTCGGCTGAGCTCCTCTCCACCGGGTCTGACCACATCCCCATACTTATTAAACTTTCCTCG
The DNA here is from genome assembly GCA_900010015.1 of Tuber aestivum. Taxonomy (NCBI): domain Eukaryota; kingdom Fungi; phylum Ascomycota; class Pezizomycetes; order Pezizales; family Tuberaceae; genus Tuber; species Tuber aestivum. Next base: position 109,199 of record LN891123.1, on the reverse strand, counting down.
CCCTTGATGCACAAGGCCCCTCCGAGCCCGGACTGGGACAAGGTAGACTGGCCACCGGTACTTGAGACTGTGCGAAGAGTCCAGGTTCCACCACCGCCTTCCCTCCCTACAGCTTCCGCCCTTAGCTTGTGGTTCGATCGATACCTTGATGCCCTTTCAGCCCTACTCCTGACCCCTGCCCCACTAGAAGCCCTTTACTTAGGTCCAAGCCTTGGTGCTCCCCCCTTTTGACCTCGCTGCGCGGTACTTTCAATGCTGCTGCCAGAAGGTCCCGCTCCTCCCCCTCACCTACACTCAGTGCTGAGGCCGGCGAGGCCTGCTCCCTCTACTTTAAGGCCCTCATGAAGCCAAAGGCCGAGCACTGGAAGACCTACCTATCCAATATTGAGTCACGCTCGGTCTGGACGGCCTCAAGGCTTGCCACTGGAAGGGCCCCCGACTGCTTTCCCTTCTTTCCTAGCCTCTCCTGCCCCGAACAGATCAATTCAGCTCTAGTGAGTCACTTCTTCCCCCACCAGATTCCTGCTCCTACCCCATCTATCCTCAGGCCCTTCCGCGACTCACTCCATCTCTCTCCTGAGGAGGTGCAATGGGCCCTGTCTAAGTCATCAAACTTGTCAGCCCCAGGCCCGGACCAGATCCCCTATGGGGTCTGGAAGAAGGTCCATGCAGCTAATCCCTCCCTCCTCGTTAATCGCCTCTCGCCCTTGCTAGCTTTCAGCTTCCACCCCCCTCCCTCAAACAGGCCACAGGAGTTGTCCTCTCCAAGCCAGGAAAACCAGACTCTCCTTCCCCCGCCTCCTTTCGCATCATCGTCCTTCTTCCGACGGTTTAAAAAATCCTAGAGAGGATTGTTGCCTCTCCCCTGTCCCTAGTTGCCCACTTACGCAGTCTAATCAACAGAAATCAGTGCGGGTCACACCCCGGTCTCAGTGCCTACGAGGCCTGCGCTGCCCTCACCCATGAGATCCAGTGCCTCCAGAGGCCTGGGCTCAAAGCCTCGTCACTCTTCCTTGATCTTAAAGGGGGGTTTGACAACATCAATTCAACACTACTTACTACATTCATGAAGTCCAGGGGGGTGCCTCCATACAACTGCACCTGGGTCCAGTCTTTCCTTTCTAACAAACATTGTAGTCTTCTCTTTCAGGGGTCTCCTAATGTGTTCTCTCCAGTGCAGGTGGGCGCGGCACAAGGCTCTCCTATTTCTCCTCTCCTTTTTGTCATCTATGTGTCTCCTCTTCATCTGAATATCTCCAAGGGGATTATGTTTTCCTACATTGATAATTTTACTATCACGGTGGCCTCTCCCTCTTACACGGGCAATGTGCAGCGCCTGCAGCACTACTTTTTGGCATTGAAAAGAAGGGCTGGTGCAATAGGCATGTCCTTTTCTGAGCCCAAGAGCGAACTCTCCCACTGGAGGACTTCAAGGGACCATGGGGCTCATTGCTACACCCCAGTCGCCCTGGATGGTACCCTCTTCCACCCCGGTGGGCTAATTCGCTGGCTCGGCTACTGGTTTACCCCTAGCCTGGAGACCTCTCCTCCCTTCACAAAATGCTTGGCGCTTGCCCAGGGGGCTTTTGCTATCGTAAGACAACTCTCTCCCCTCGGCAAAGGCCTGCCTGCTTATCTCAATCGGAGGCTCACTGTCAGGCTCATCCTCCCCATCTTCTCCTACGGAGCCGATCTTCTGGTGCCCAATGCTTCTGCACTCCACAAGATGGAGGTCTCCTGGAACCGGGTCCTCCGATGGGTGACCAACTGCTTCCACTCTACCCCTACCTCGATCCTCCCCTGTGAGGCCAGTATCCCCCGGCCTCTGTGGTAGTCCTTCTTCCCCATAAGCGCCGCATGGTGGCCTTGAGGACGGCCTGCTCCCCACCTGAGATAAACCCGGCCGCAGCCAGGCTCCCCTCATCCTTTCCCTCCACATCGGCACCAAGGGCCCCGGACCCCAACTGGGCCTTGTCCACTGGTCTGAAGGTGAACGCCTACCCCCTGCTCTGGAAGACCCCGAGACCCTCTCCCGCCGTAAGGTCTCATCTGCCTATTGATGGCACAGCTTACTCCATTGCTCCAATCGCTGCCAAGGGAACTCTTCCGGCCCTGAACAGGCACCTGGTCCCCAGGACGAACAACAATCTCTGCGCCTCTCGGAAGTACTCCCTCCCGAAAGCTACTACTCGGTCCCTCCTTTCTCAGGACTGGGCGCTCCAGGCCCCCCCCCCTCTATACTATCCCTATCCTCCGCCGGAGGCCCCGCACCCCTTTATGGGACTGGGCCGTTTTCTGGCTGGAAGAATACATCAAACGAGAGCTGGAAAGAGCTATCTAGCGGCCCATACCCCCTGGAACGAGCCAGACAAACCCACCACTTGCTCTGCCTGCGGCCTCGAGCCAGACACTATGCAATATGCCGTCCTCTCCTGTCCCTCTAAGGGCTCCTTGAAACTGCTCCATATCCCGGGAGTTGATTCTTTGGCCTGCGAGGCTCCCCTACCGGCTGACAAGGACCTCTTATGGGGCCTGGCGCGATATATCTCCGATACCAGAACCAACTTTCCCCCGCTATGGGCGGGGTACAGGCATTGCCTAACACCAACCTTGTTTCATATTGAAGGGGTGGTTCCTTCTATTATCTTACCTGACTTTAGTTGACTTTTCATGGTTTAACTTTTCTCTATGTGGGAGGAGCCTTGTCTTTCCTTTTGTGATTAGCCGCCCTGGTGGGTGCAGTGGGTTGCATTACTCACAGGCGGGGATTGCTGCAGAGAGATATTTCGTTACCGTTCATTGTTTTTGACATTAAGGTTTTGTTTTTTGCTATAGCTAGCCCTCCATGCAGGTTCTTGTACCTTAACAAAGAATATATGAGTTAAAAAAAAAAATCCCTAGGTGTTAAATCTATCATCAGTGACTGGAGACGAGATCTTATCAATATATTTGGTCTCCTTTACTTCTATCTTTACGAGCCTTCTTGACTATCTCCAAGACCGAAGATTACAGGGCCTAGTGTATACTCACTTGACTTTAGAGTTACCTACCCCCTAATACTATATTGATAACCTCTGGTTACCAAGGGTCTTTTAATGATACCGATAAGACCACAAGCTCAAATGGTGGACTTTGAAGTATTACCCGAGACCTACATCTTCGAAGGAACGATTTATCTTGTCACATCTTTTCTTGACACAATCGATTTGGTTCCCTGGAAAACAGATTTACCAGAAATCCGGTTACACAACAAAGCCGAACCATCTTGGTTCACCTGCTCTGAACAGTGGTGGGAACCTGATTTCTTCCACTACTACTTCAACGACCCTGACTGGGAACCTTACGAAGGACCCACTTGCGATACAACGTACCACGGTACGACTTCAGGTCGCTGTAAGGACGAAGGAGGCTACGAGGGATCTTTGGTGCCTTGATTGTTGGAAATTTAGCTCTTACACCAACACGTACTAGACGAGGAACAATATGTCGGACATACCTCGAATCACTCAGAGTGGTGACCCGACAGATACCGATATGGAGGAAACTGCTGAATCTCCATCATCTGTTGCTGGCTGGGACCCCCGAACAGTCGGAGGACTATTCCCTAGAGGTAGACAACATAGCCTACCACAAGCTCCAATCGGTTTGGATTCATTTTTAGGAGGATGACCTCCACAACCAAGTCCATTCTCCAAACAGCAAAGGTTTAAAAACTTTGCAACCTTGTTGGGAAGGGGGACGGCGCAATTTGAGCGAAGGATCACCCAGACTCAGAACGATCAACAAGTCGCTTACGTGCTACTAACGGAACCCGAGAAACGCTTTGCCGACAAATTAGTTGCTGTAAAGGAGAGAATAGACAAAGGCAAAAGGTTCATAGGAGATCAAATAGCTAGGATGGAGCGAACGGCTCAAGGGCTACAGGGAAATGTTGCGGCGGAGCTGGAAAGTTACCATTTAAGGGTAGCTGAAGAAATGACTATCTCAAATTTGGCCAAACAAGAGCAGTCCTGAAAGACGCAAGGTTGGAAAGAGAAGGCCCGGAATGTAGCGTGGACACTACAGAGTGAGACAATAACTTGGCTCAAATGATTAAGGAACTCCAAGAACAATGAAGGACTTATAGAAATGCCTTTGACTTGTTCCAGAAGAGAGCTGCAAAGGACCATAAGGACCGGACCGCAGCCCTCAATGACAAAATTGATGGAATATGTCAACAACTCCAACGAGCACCGAACCGGGGTCAAAGACATGGTAGAGTGACAGGAAAAGCAATTTGCCACTTTCTCACAGCAAATGAAGGATTTACAAACCAATGTCAGGACCGTAATAGCGGATATGGCCGGAATGATGAGTGAGCTAATTGCCAATAGGGTAACCCTGTCCTTAGAAAGACGATTCGGAAAGGTCCTAACAGGCCACACCAACAAACCAGAAAATATTGGTTTCTCACCTCTATCTTCTCCGAGCCCCTACGAAGGAGCTTCCTATGCTGGAACGGTCTCTGAGACTGAAGCAGACCACCAAAGTGCTTTCGCCCCCCCACCACTACCGGTGCCTCCTAAAAAGGACCCAAATGGCGGTGGACCTCCTGGCGGAGTTGGTGGACCTCCTTGCAGAGGCGGTAGACCTCCTGGCACAGGCGGTAGGCCTCCAGGTGGCAGTGGTGGCCCTCCCGGTGGAGGAGGACCACCCCATAGACCAGGAAATGTACACTTTGAGGCTGAAGAGTGGGTAGCCTTGATGACTTGGGTAGTGGCTGGAGCAAGTAGGAAATCAGCAGAGCTGCCACAATACTTCGAAAACCAGGAACACCAGAAAGTGGAAAACTTGTTAACCTCATGTGAGGATTATTTTCGAAGAAATTCCTACCACTCGGAGGCGGGTCATGACATGGTCATATGCGCCTGAGGAAGGACGAGAGGAACGGAGCTTGCACCTTTCACCGAATGGTATAGCAATGCCATGGACAGATTAAATGGTTAGGAAAGGAGAGACAAATTAAGATTGTGGGAAAACTTCCGAGCAGAAATCTCGCAGCGATACACCCCTTTCAACCAGGCCCGAACGCCAGTAACAGCTATGACTAAAGTACCCTATCAAAACAACATCGAAGTCTACATCACGAGGTTCGAATTGCTCAACATCAAAGGGGAAATGAAGGGTCAAAGCTGGAGACAGTTGGTAGAAAGTAACCTACCACCCTCCATCCTTCTTACAGCTACTCATCAGAAGTGTTCGTGATGCTGTATTAGTATGCTGCCTCGCCAAAATCCCACAACAACTACCTATTCATAATACAGTAATAAAGCTACCTCCCTGCAACAATGAGGATACCCACTAGTACCAGTGAAGATTCTGCAACTGTGAAGTTATTTCTGTAGGGTTCTGTGCTACTCTTATTTTTTTAATTTTTTTAACCATAATTATTAAACATGAAATAGATAGCTACTAGTGTTTTAATAAACAAAAAGAAGACTAAACATATCATGTAGAAAAATGATTAATGCTAAGAAGAGATAGCAATTGCCCTTTTCTATTAACTCTAGAATATCATCCTGATTTCTCAAATTCTGGGATGACTCTGTCAGTGCATTGATTTTGAAATACACTTCTCTTATTACCCTAATTTGGATCCCACAAAATCCAAATTGGTTAAGCTTAAAAAATAATTAAACTAATAATACTTGGTAATGGAAGATAGCCCACAGCCACTAATCAGAAGTGTTTGTATTCTGAGACCTGTCTAATTGCAATTGTATAATTGGGAAGACTTGACTATGAGGTAATGGTAGATTGATTTATTGTGCATTACAATGATAAGTAACATAATTAAATAGTATGGATTATAACTACAACAATTATTTAAATAGTAGAAGTAGACATGCTAGCTAATAATTTGTATAACTTCTTAGTATTAATCATCTCTTTTCATAATGTGTTTAGTCTTCTTTTAGTTTATTTGAATACCAAGGGCTTTATATTTCATGTTCAACTAATTATAGTTAAAAAAAATTTAAAAAATAAGAGCAGTATAGATCTCTACAGAAATAACTTCACAGTTGCAGGATGTTCACTATCACTGGTGGATATTCTCATTGTTGCAGGTAGGTACTTTTATTGTTGTAAGTAGGTGGTTGTTGAACTGTGATTTTAGCGAGGCAGCTTACTAATACAGCATCTTGCACGAACACTTCTGACGAGTGGTGGTAGGATGTCATACGAGGAAGCCAACTTGGACACAGAATGGATAAAACCGCTACGTGCTGGAGGCACCGAGGACGAGGAATTCAAGGAGCAACTCCGCTTGAAAGGCAGTAGCTCCGAGATGACAATTCCAAAAAACAAATTTGGGGGCGGCGATCGACGTAGCCAATGTAAAGCAAAGGCAAAGATTTTGTCTCCGCCGAAATGAAATGAGAAAGGAAAATGGAAACCCACGACAACAGGCTCGACACCCACAAAGCGAGTACATACCGATAGGAAAGCGGCCCACCAGGGAATTTCGCAGGAAATGATGGACTCATGGCGCAAGAATAATGGCTGCACGCACTGTGGACTTACTAATCATAAGTGGGGAGAATGTCGACAGGCCGCCCTGGTAAATCTAACTACTGGGCGCAGGATCACAGTCCTGAGAACCCGACGAGCAGAAGTCCGCCCACAACGTGCGGGTGGAAAGGTCGACCAAACTCGAGCAAATCCAGCATCTGTGATTTGGGAAACGACTTCGGATTAAGCAAGGGTATAGAAACGAAGTCCAGGGCAACAGTGGAGCATCTGCACAAGGGGAGCTCACCCTACATAGGATGATCAACAAGACGAAGAAATAGACAATCTTGATTTGGTAGTACATCTCTCCCCGGCCTATGAATAGATGCTCTTTGGAACCCATTATGAAAGAATGACACAGAGGCTCACTGGGAGAAAGTACCGAAGGATGCAAAGTGCCTAAGGAGCGGGATGCACACCCTTCGGAGGCCTCTACATGTAATGTGTTAACACCGGGGTGCTAGTCAGGCTGCTGTACACAATAGGAGCTGAGCATTTCTCTACCGGAGAGTAACAGTTTGGGCTCACTAAGGGAGGCTTCAGTGGTGTACTAGATGAATAGAGATAACCGTTCAACCGAGTATATTAGAATACTATCTATCGAAGTCTTCCGTTTCCAGAGTGGAAAACGGCGGTCTTTTTAAGTACATGTGTTTGAGTATGATCATGAATTCTCACTCATGTTCTTACTCAATCAAAACATAAAAATAACCAAGTATCAACCGATACTTAAAACAAAACATAAAACAAACTAGTATCAACCGATACTTAAAACAAAACATAAAACAAACTAAGTTTAACTGAGTACCAGCTCCGGTTACATTCCCCAAAACAAAACAAAAATCTCAATAACTTAACCGAACAAAGAAAGAAAAGAAACCCGAGCCTCATCCAGCCCATCATCGTCGTCATCAAAGGCCGCATGGGACTGGCAGTTGTAAAAATATGCCGGTCCTCCAACACATCCCTCTCCCAGGTCCGGCCGGGTGCAGCTCCTACACATGTAGGGGGTAAAAAATGCGGGCGCGCATTTTCTATTGCAGGCTCGTTTAAGCGATTTCCACCACGCATTCGTTGTTATGCAATCCATCTGGTTGCATCCGAGGCAGCAAAATATGTAGATCAGTCTTCGTCTCTGCAGGGTAGGTATGTCTCCGAGGCATCTGAAGTTGAGTCGCCAGAGGGGGAAGTCTTTCTCGCTACGTCTCGTGAAGTCTGAGTTATGCATGGGGGGCATAGAATGGGGTGCGTGTATGTGGGTAGGAGGTATAGCAGGGGATGTGCGTAGATATGTAGGGGAGGTAGGATTTGTTTATTGGCTTGTAACTTGGTGCGAAGTGCACCTTTTTATGTCCTTCTGGTTCGTGTGTGCATGGGTTTCGTGTAGGGTGGTGTGTGTGGGTCTTGCCTAGAACATTTTTGGTGTCGGTGCGTGAGTTTCCTGTAGGGTGGTGTGTGTGGGTCTCACTTAGAGTTCTGAAGCCATTGGTGATTCCGAATCCTCACCTGTGCCATCGTTTGGTGAGAATTCTTCGTCACTATTGTAACGACCCTACGTTATAGAGCTATGGTAACCTAAGTCTACGCCCATACATAAGGCCAAGAGGCTATATGGTAGACTAGGCGGGCATGCCTGAGCAGGTCCGAGAGATATGCCCGATGGTCCGGGTATCTCGAAGAACAGAAGGTACTTAAGATATAGGTGTACCTAAGTAGCGGAAGTAACGTGACCACATCGGTTTCCGCCTAAGGATAGGTCGGAAGGCCGGGTGAGTTTACCCTGTCTAGGTAAGTCACGTTACCCTGCCATGGAGACCGGCTTCGTGTCACCATGGACATACTTACCCTACCTTTGGGACACTATTACCCTACCTTCCGTCGGAAATGTTCTCGGAAAGATTCCGTGTAATGTTAGGATTGTTTGTTACGCAATGAGGATCGATGGGCACTTGCTTGTATATTGATCAGAAGACTACGGGAGGAGCTAGAGTGCTCCGAACATGCTGTAACTTGGCAGGATTATTCCTAACAGGTACCTGCAGCCCCAGGGTTCGCCCCGGGCGTCATGGGCCAAAATGGGTGGAGTTGTCGTTATGCTAGTTAAATGGATTCTATGAAGACATGTCCATAACACTGTATGCGTCGTCGCCGTCCGTCCGACCGGAAGCTGTTCGCAGGATATATAACGGGGCCAGGGTGAGAAGGTCAAGTACCTTCTCCAAAAAGAACGGAGTAAAACGGACCAAAACTGACGGAGTTAGTGTGAGCTATCCGGAAGGGTCCCCAGAGTAGTCCCGGGTAGTGCCGCAGACATCGGGGAAGGTTTTACGCCAATCAAGCCTACACGTGCCCCTTTGCCGTAGGCTCTTTGTGGGTTGTTGGAAGACTCTAATAGCATGATACTTATCACGCTGAGTGGTGTGCCGAAGGTAAGGGACCATGGGTAGCGCCCACGGGTCCCGCCACCGACACAGCTCTACGTGGGAGCGTCGTAGACCCCGTAAGTTCGCAATCAAGAAAGATAGAACTTAACCGGAGGACACCTGATGTCTACGGGTGCTTGCATAGTTCATAGTACATGGGAAGAGAGTCATTTAGTTAGCTTTCATAGGAGTCTCGACAGTTAGCCACTGACGAGACACCGATGCGCAGAGGTTTTCACTCCGGCAGGTGTATTGGTAAACACCTCGCAGGAACCAATGTGCATACTCATGTTGGTCGGGGCGACCTGATGGGGGAGTTTTTAGTATAAGTCTGACTACTTGAAGCTTATACGAGAACTCTCCTGCCCCGACACAATCAACATCCTCTCGAGAGACTTTAATTGAGATAAGCCAGAGCTTAACGATATTAAGTTTTACCCTTTACTTTTATTCTTTACACTTTACAAGAGTTGTGTTCGAGAGAGTCGAAGTTTGGTGCGGTCGCATCCTTAGGAACCATCTACCTGAGGGAGCCCCCGTTACAACTATATGGTGCCCAAAAGCCCCTTGGTGTCCATGGTGTGAGTTCCCACTTGTTTACTTCTGGTAGTGTTCGCGTCCAGCACATCGTTACTTCGAGAATCATTGGTGGATCTCCTTCCTTGTTGATACTCCACCATTCATGGACTAGTTCAGTCGCGTTTCCGAGTCCCTCGACTGGTTCCCAACTACTTTCGCTTGGAGGATATTCTTTCCATTCGATCAGGAACTCATCCCTATTGTATCGTTGTCCGTGGTCAAGGACTTCTTCTACTTCCTGTTCGGGATGTTCGTTTACTAGTATCGGTGCTGGTTTTGCATGGGCTCGTCCTGGGAATTTCGCATCATCATTTGGTAGGTACCGTTTTATCGAGGTCACATGGAAGGTGCCTTCCGGGCGTCAGTACATTTTTGCGTCCATTTTTACCATTTAGTTTTCTGTGTATTCATCAAATCCGATTACCGTGAAGGGGCCTCTCCACATGGGTTCGAGTTTTTTGCTTCTTCCTGATTGGGTCGCAAACTGGCTGGCATATACCAATACCAGTTCCCCAATCGGGATTGGTTTATGGACTCTGCGTCGTTTAGCAGCCTTTCGCGTAGTTCGGAACCGTGCCAATTGAAGGTTTTGGAATGCTGGGTTCCTCATTTCTTGATGCCTGTTCAAGAACTCGTCGGAGGCGGGTACTGATGAGTTTCCAAATCGGAGTGTTTTCATCATTGGGTACTCTTTTCCATACACTATTGCATAGGGTGAGGCACCATAGGTTTCTGTATATGATCCATTTATGTGTGCTGCTACTTCAGCCAGTGGTGACTTTCAGTTGTTCTGTCTCTTGTTCGTGATATTTCGCATTGCTGTTTTTAATTCTCTGATTCGTCACTCTACTTGTCCATTAGTCTCATGGTGTCCGGGCTGCGCACAGAGGTGTTCAATGCCTAGTGATGTGCACCATTGTTGCCAGAATTTAGAAGTCAACCATGGGTCTGCATCCATAATAATAGAGTATGGATAGCCATGTGGGGTGCATACATGCTGGGTTAATTCCGCAATGGTTTGCTCTGTTGTGTTGGTTGACTTGGTTGGTATGAACCAGGTCCATGAGCTTAGTCTATCCATGGTGACCATGACCATGTCATACCTGTCCGATTTGTTGAAAGGTCCAGCAAAGTCGATGGCAATCGGCTCGAAGACCTCTGTTGGTATTGGGAGTGTTTTCGCAGTTCCTTCTGGTAGCTGGGTCCGTGGCTTATTGGTTTGACAGGTGCTGCATTGTGCCACATACTGACGGAAATCATTATTCATTTGTGGCCAAAAGAAATAACCGGTGGCGAAATGGATGTTTCTTTGCGCGTTATGGTGGCCACTGCTATGGATGTGTCTCATAATATATTCTCGTAGCATTTCCTTTTCTCCTACATAGCCATGAGGGATGTACAGACACCAAGACCCGTACCAGGTTGGTGAATATACCAGTCCATCATCAATTTCGTAGAGGTTTAGATCTGTTGAACTGCCACTCAGGAGTTTGCCATACAAGGGGTCGCTTCGGTAGCATTTGATCATTTGTTGTCTTAGACCATTTTCCATTTTCTTGCATACCTGGAAGGTGGCTTGTTCGCCTTCGATTTCAGTACTTCTAGCTGTTATTCGTCGATGGTTGGCATCTTCTGCGATAGGTTGGTATAGTTGTCTTCTGTAGTCGTCCATTGCAGGTGGTATAACTGATTCGATAACTTCGTGAGCGTATGTTTCTGATTCCTCGCTTACCCTGGATGGGTATGGCTCTTGGCTTAAATTGCTTGTTAGGAGGAATGGTGGTGGGCTACTGGGTAGTCCCTCGGTTGGTATTTGCAACCTAGATGGATCGACCCATGTCTCTGGACAGGGGTAATAGATGGAGGGTTCGTGGCTCAAATGGGGTGTGTCGGCTTCTGATATGAGTTGTTGCATCTCTGCAAGGGCGTCTTCATCGGGTGTTCCGTAGGATGTTCCTGACTGTTGAGACTTTGGTGTAGGGGAAAACCCAGACCCTAGTTTGTCGCTTGCATGATAAGTGCATTCATTAATATCGTATGCAGTGAAATGGAGGCTTGCATGTCCTCGTTCTGCCAGGGGAGTACTAGTGTGGGTGGTTCGGTCTCTGCAGTCGTTACCTTCTCGGATGGTAAAGTCTGCCGCCCAGCTTTCGGGTTCCTGGAGCACAGGAGGGGGTGAATTTGGCGTGTCTTGGACCGAAGGGGGCTGGTAGTTTGACATTGTCGTTTGATGGGTTGTCGTATCTCGTTCGAATTCGGTGGTATCGGATAGGTCGTCATCCTGACTTGTAGTGTCTTGGGCATGGTGAGGACGTTCTTCTAGAGGAATGTCTTCATAGATCCGGGAAAGAGCGTTGGCTAAATAGTTTTTGCTGCCCTCTTGGTAGATTATCTTTGTGTCGCATTTGCTGAGTTCCGTTACCCAACTAATTTGTTTCCTGCTAGGTTGCTTCATGGTCTTCAGGAATATTAACGTGCAGTGGTCTGTGACAATCTTGAACTTTCTTCCCATCAATATGTGGCTGAAACTGTGTAAGGTGTCCACTCTGGCTAGTGCTTCCTTGTCGGTTGTTCCCTAATTTAGTTGTGGATTAGTGAATTTTCGGCTATGGAGCATTGCCCGTCTCGCTGTTTTGCATGTAGGTCCTTGTCCTACCCAAGCTCCTACTCCGCCATCTGATGCATCTGTTATTAGCCATATTGGTTCCGCTGAATCCTTCAGGGGTTGCATGACTGCATGTTGCTTCAGTAGGGGCTTAATGTTTTCAAATGCCCTGTTGTTTGTCGGTGTCCATACCCATTCGGCTCCCCCTGTTAGGTCAGAAAGTGGGGCAGCGAATGTGGCGTGGTGGGGCAGAAACTGTGCCACATAGTTCAGTAATCCCAGGAACGTTGTAGCTCCTTTTTATTTGTTAGTGTTGTCTATTCTTCCAAGGCTCGTATTTTTTCTGCTGCCGCATGTATTCTGTTATCATCGATAATGTGGCCTAAATTGTCTAATTCCTTTGCAAACAGTTCCAATTTTCCTTTGCTTGCATAGTACTTAGCTTCGCGCAGTTTTTCACATAGTAGTCGGAGATGTTTCTCGTGATCTTTTGCTGTATCCGAGAATACTAGGATATCATCAATGTATACCCACACGATATCATGCAGGTATTTGCCCCACTGGTCCTCCATTATGCACATGAAGGTGGCGGGGGCATTCTTGTCCCCTTGCAGCATTACTCTGCTTATCGTTGTTCCGAATGGTGATTTGAGCGAGTTATTTTTCTCATCCCCTGCGTCCACTCTTGTTTCGAAGTATGCGTCGCTCAGGTCAATCGTACTTCGGTACTTCCTTCTTCCTACCTCATTTAAAATGTCTTGTTGAGGTGGTATTAAGGGCGACTCCTTGCTTATTAATTCGTTGCATCGCTTGAGGTCAACCAGGGGTCTGATACCCACTCCCTCCTTCTTGTGTTGCACAAACATAGGCGCTGCTCCCGTTACCGCTTCTTGGCAAAGGACACCCTTGTTTAGCTTCGTTTGGATCCATTCATGCAGCTTAGATTTGTATGCCTCAGGGACCGAGTAAGTTGGCTCATCCTTGATTTGCGCTCCAGGGGTAAGCTGCACTCGGTAGTTGATTTTTCGTAGCGGTGGTAGTCCGTCCGGTATTTTGATCAGGAAAACATCGTCATATTCTTCCATTATTGTTTGGCCACTTTCAGCTACTGCTGACCTATGTTCCCCACTCGTTGGCTTACAAGATACCTTCACCTTCTGTTTAGGGAAGGTGATCGTCATGTCGCCACAGCCGATAGTTGCTTGGTGATGTGTCATAAATGGTATACCGAGTAATGCATCATACTTTGCCACGTTTCCGACCAACATGGGGTTCTTTGGGAATTTCGCCTTTCCTATCTGCACTGTGGTGTTTATCTGACGCTCGCTTGTTGATCGTGATCCTTTCTTAGCCATGTTGAGCGTTACTGGGTACTTGGTGGACTGGGTGTTTATGCCGTGTGTGGCTACAAATGTGTTGCAGTGGATATCGGATCCTATAGTTCCAGTATCGAACAGGACCTTCGCTGGGAACCCATTGATTTCTACCGTTCCTTCTAATCATTGGAGGAGGAATATCTTTGTATTTGCTGGGGTGGTTTTATAGCAGTCAATCATTGCCGTTACCGAGTTGATGTGTACCTCTTCAAGGTAATCGCCTATTTCTTCTTCAAGAACGCTTGTTGTAACTTCCTTTTTCACAGATTTGCCTTTGTTTTTCTTCGCATAGCAATCCTTTACGTAATGGCCTTTCTTTCCACATTCGAAACACTCATTGTTTTCCTTTCGCTGCCGTTGTCGCTGGTTGCCCTTGGTTGTCGTCCCCTCCTTTTTCTGCTTGCTTGCAGATGTGTTGTGTCGTTTTTCTGTTTCTCTGTTCTGTTGGGGTTGTTTACGGTACGCTCCTGTGTCCTGCAGGATAGCATCGTGCCGTTCTGCCCTTTTGATTATTGTGTTTATATCATCAGTTGGTAACTCCTGTGGTTCCACTACCTGGCACAGTTTCAAATCCATGGCTTCGTAGAATGGTTTCTTTAAGGAGTATGTTGATATCGTTCCTGCTGGGAGTCGGGAGTGGTACATGAGCAGTGTGTTAGTCATTTTGGCAATTTTTTCCGTATTGTGGTTGACCACTTGGGATATTGCATTAAATTTTTCGAATAGTTCATCCTTGTTCCCTGATGACTAGAATCGATCTTGTAGATAGCCAGATACCGTTATTGCTCTGACCTTTTCTGGTTCTTGATAACCTTTTATGCATTGTTAGTAGGCTTCCATAGCCTCATCTGTGCAAAATGCTCCTAAGTAATCTCCTGATCCATAATCGGTCATGGACATCCCACGTATATTAAGGTACTGTCGTATACTAACAAGCCATCTATCGAAGGCTTCTGGTCTTAGGTCTTCCCCTTTTCCTGAGAACGACTTAGGTTGCGGGATTTTTATCTTTGGTTTTTCATTTGCTGGCGGGTCGGGTGGTGCTAGCCCAGGGCTGGGTGTTCCACTACTAGACATGCTGTGTTCGCTATCTGATGAGTTACTTGATGGGGGAGGGGGCGGCGATGGCGGTGGTGGGGGTTGCGGTTTGCGTTCCTTCGCAGGTGATTCCGGGAATTCACCAGTTGTGGTGCCTTTCTTCCCTTTTCTTTGGGTTAGGCCTTCTCGTGGAACTTATTTCCCACTCCGAGTTATATGTGGATCTAGGTCGCACTTATCTGTGATGTAGAAGCCGACCCCGAAGTCTGCCGCTTCTGCCGGTACCGTTCGATAATTTGAATCTTCATAGGTTGATCAGGCCCAGATTCGTTGTAGTGTTCTAACCACTCGCTGAGGTTAAAAAAATATAACGTGTTCCCGCCGGGGCACTAGTCACCCTGCTGTGTACAATAGGAGCTGAGCGTTTCTCTACCAGAGAGTAACAGTTTGGGCTTGCTCAGGGAGGCTTCGGTGGTGTACAAGGAGAATAGAGATAACCGTTCAACCGAGTATATTAGAATACTATCTGTCGAAGTCTGCCGTTTCCACAGTGGAAAATGGCGGTCTTTTTAAGTACATGTGTTTGAGTACGATCATGAATTCTCGCTCATGTTCTTACTCAATCAAAACATAAAACAAACTAAGTATCAACCGATACTTAAAACAAAACATAAAACAAACTAACTTTAACCGAGTACCAGCTCCGGTTATACTACCGCCGTTGCATGCGAAAAGTGGCAAAGAAGATCGCGGGTACTACCAGATAGTACACACCTATCGAACCAGCTAGACAGGAGTCCAAGCTGGCTGGACACATCCTGATATGAGTTGAAACTGGCGATAGAGTGCTCAGCAAGGCAGTACAACCGATAGAAAGAGTCCCAAAAAGAGGTATCAGTTTAACACTGTTCTGAGTGAGGGAAGACAACCCGATGTCCAACGACTCTACATGCATTAGTCATACACAGGACGTCTTGCAAGGAAAGGCTGGTACAAGTACGGGAAGGGGCACCTATAACGACGGCAATGCGGTAGTCCATCATCAGGATTAGGGAAACTGGGGACAGCGGACTCACCCCGGAGGGTCCCCCCATGATGGCAACCGAAAGCAAAACCTAAGGCTGGGTTAAAAGGTTGATCCTCGACTCAGTATAGGTTTCTGAGTTTGGTATCATTAAATATCGTTATTGAGGGTATTACAGCGAAACATGCCAAGGTTGTCTGAGGAGGCTTTAGTAGCCGAAACCATGCTGGTATGGTAACAATCACCACCCCCGCAACCATGAGCAAATGACAGACAACCACCCAGGGCCCCTACCCAGAGCCCAAACGAGCCAAAACCAGTATGCCAGAACCGGAACAATATAAGTGCCCAGAAGGCACAGCATACCTCTGCTCCAACAAAGATCGAGTACCAATTCGCGTGTTACTAGACTCGGGCTCTAATATTTTTGTTATTAGCAAAACTTTGGTGCAATGATTACGCATACCTACTGAGAAACGAACAAAACCTCTCCCGATTGAAATGTGTGACAGCAAACCCTCTAAGGAAAATGGATGGCTTTATACCCATCCCATATGGTTGGAGATAGGGACCAACCAGCACTTGTCACTGGTATCCTGCGACCTGGTTAACACAGTCGCTCAGGATATAATCATACCTTTTGGTTGATGGCACGACCAACAGCTGATCACCAGTATTGGCCACTCCAAATCTTGGACATTTACGGATAAAACGTGCGTGGACCATACCAGACCTGTACAAGATTTTATTGAAGTGGAATGCGATGAGTCCCTACTACTTGACAAAAAAGGTATATTTGTTGGACGAATACATGCTAAAGGAATGATAGCGCCATTTGAGTACCCCGACGAACCCTGGGAAGCAGCTTGGGAAAGGTTGCCTAAGTACAACCAGCATCATAAAGAGGTATTTTCCACACAAGTCTCGGATCGATTACCGGACCATATCGAGTTCGACCACAAAATCGAACTGGTCGAAGGAGCTAAGCCACCTGGGAGACCAATATATCCTATGTCGGAAAAAGAACTTAAAGTTCTAAGAGAATACCTGGACGAGATGACTAAGCAAGGAAAGATAATTCCTAGCAAATCCCTGGACCAAGCGCTAGTTCTTTTCGTCCCAAAACATGGTGGTGGCCTACGACTGTGTGTGGATTATCGTAAGTTAAATGAGCTTATGATAGTGAATAAATGTCTGTTACCTCTAATGTCAGAGTTACGGGACAGAGTGGAAGGATACGACATTATGTTATGGATTGATTTAGCCAAGGGCTGTAACTTAGTTCGAATAGCAAAAGGACATGGGGACAAAACCGCTTTTGGGACAAAGTACGGTTTGAAGCAGTACAAAGTCATGCCTTTTGGACTAATTAATGCAGGGGCAATGTTTCAGAGTATGATGAATGTTGTGTTGAAGGGATTTTGGATCAAGGAGTCGTATGTTATATAGACGACATACTGATCTATTCAAAAAACGAAAAGAAACACATCGTACTCGTACAAAAAGTTCTAAGGCAACTAAGACGACATAGGTTAGCCATCTCGCTAAAAAAATCGGTCTTCCACATAAAAGAGTTGGAATATTTAGGATATATGATCTCAACGACAGGACTGTCGATAAGTGAGAGAAAGATGGACGCCATCAAGAAATGCGTGCCGCCAGAATCCAGAAGAGATATTAAATTTTCCTGGGTTTCGTGAATTTTGACCGATAATTCATAAAGAATTTCTCGGCTATTTGCAAACCTATTATAAAATTATTGAAGGTAAACCGAAGTGGTTTCCTGTGGACTAATGAAGCAAATGAATCCTTCGAACTTCTGAAAAAGAAGGTCGTCACCGCATCAATATTTTGCCACTTCAAACCCAAACAGGATACGGTTGTGGAAACTGATGCTAGCGATTTGGCCTTGGGCTGTGTACTCTCCCAGTCTTTGGAGAAACGACTACACCCAATCACTTACCACTCCTGAAAGTTAAATCCCGCCCAATGCAATTATGATATCCATGACAAGAAACTCCTTGCCATTGTCAAAGCGTTCAAAGAATGGCGACATTATTTCATGGGAACGGATCGTCCGATTACCGTGTATACTGATCACCAGAATCTGCAGTACTTCGTCACCACAAAAGCCTGGAGCGCCTGACAAATTCGCTGGGCGCAGAAGTTAACCGATTTCAACTTCAAAATTGTTTATCGACCAGGGACGAGCAGCGGCAAACCAGATGCGCTGAGTAGGCGCCTGGAGTACCGCCCTGAGGGAGGAGCTGAATGAACTGAGCAGTCGATTCTAAAACCAGCACACTTCGCCGTTATCCAAATTTGTATAGTTCTAGGATCGGAAGACCACGAGAAAATAACAGTCAACCCTACACGAAACATATTTCGTGCAATGCGACTCTGCCCGGAGGCTAAGTTACCAACCAAAGGAACCATAGAAGCAGCCAGCTATGATCTGTATGCATTAAAAGATACTATTGTACCAGGTAAAGGACAAGCATTACTCGAAACGAGGATAGCAATAGCAGTACCAAAAGGACCTTACGGTCGCATCGCACCAAAAAGTGGTTTGGCTACCAAATATCGAATTGACACCCGCGCTGGTGTCATTGATGCGGATTACCGAGGAGAAGTCAAGGCACTGCTGTAAAACACTCATAGAGAAGACTACAAAGCATAAGCTGGCACTAAGATTGCCTAGTTAATCTTAGAAAAGATTCATACTGGTAAACCCCAAGAAGAGATGGAGTTGGACAATACGGAAAGAGGAGAACAAGGATTCAGGAGCACAGGAACTGGATTAACCGAGACCCCACCTCGTATCAACTTCCTAAACGAGGACTGGAACCTGAACCAACATTTTGACTTAACCGACGAAGAAACTCACAACCAACTACATAAAGAATCCGTGGTCATGGCAACCAGGGTAGTGCTAAATCCAAACCCCAAGAAGTTCGATGAAGAGTTAACATCATCAGTAAAGAAGGCAGGTAAGGAAGACGAGGACTCGGAATCCAGAAGGAAAGAATTAGAAAGACTAAGAAATGATGATGCACAATGGCCGAAGCACTGGTCAACCAAAGACGGGCTCATCTATTTTAAGAATAGGCTGTACGTACCAGCCTCTGAGGAACTACGAATCTTGATCACAAAAAGTTGTCACCACTCCCATGCAGCTGGACATTTCGGACAAGAAAAGACTCTAGAAATGATTACCCGAGATTTCTATTGGAAAGGATTAAGTGATTGGGTCAATGACTATGTTCGGTCATGTGACGAATGCCAACATACTAAGGCCCCAAGACACGCCAAGTACGGTTTCCTACAACTGTTACGAATAGCTTTCGCAGCTTGGAGCTCGATTTCCAAGGACTTTATTACACAACTTCCTCCATCGAACGACAACACCCAGATTATGGTTGTGGTGAACCAACGCACCAAAATGGCCTACTTTATCTGATTACCAGGAACCGCAAGTGCTAAGGATGTGGCAACCGTATTCATACGAGAATTTTGGAAGCTTCATGGGGTGCCTACTGAAATCGTTTCAGATATGGACGCCAAGTTTGTAGGAGAATTGTGGGAATCACTGTGCATATCACTGGAAATCAAATGGAGAATGTCAACTGCCTACCATCCTCAAAGTGACAGACAACCAGAAAGAACAAACCAAGTGCTGGAAGGGTACCTTCCTAGTTTGGTCAACTATGATTAGGATGATTGGTGTTCTCTATTCCCATTAGCCAAGCACGCATATAATATCTCGGTAACCCAAGCGCATGGTCTAACAACATTCTACGTGAACTGCAGTTATCCTCCACAAATGGAGTGGATGAAAGAAAGAGAAGTACGGAACAGAGGGGCAACAACCTACGCTCACTGGATGAAGGAAATACACCAACAAGCCCGAGACACCCTACAACTCACTCAACAAGCAGTGAGCAAATACTACGACCTCAAAGTTAAGTAACAACTAGATTACAAGGTTGGAGATTAAGTAATGCTCAATACGAAGAATATTGCAACAAAATGAGCAGCCAAGAAGTTGAGCCCAAAACCTTACAGACCCCTCCGAATACTCAAAAAAAGAGGTGACCGCGCTTTTAAGTTCGAGATTTCCGAACAATTCAAAATACACCCCATATTTCATGAGTTGCTCCATGAACACTATCGAACATCCGGTTGAACAGAAAGGGAACAGAGGCCACAGGCGCCAGAAGAGATTGATGGTGATCTGGAATCGGAGGTTGAGAAGATCGTTAAAAGCGAGATTCTCTCCTATAACAAAAGAGTCTCTGGATACAATAAAGCCATCCGAGAACTCAAATACTTTGTTAAATGAAAAGGGTGATTGGAGAATGAAAACACCTGGGAGCGGCCAGAGCATCTTAAACATGCTACCGACTTAGTGGAGGAGTTTCATAGAGATAACCCGGAAATGCCACGGCTGAGGTAGGATTATCAGGAATGGTTTTCCTAGCGGTGGACAAGCAAATGTGCAAAGCTTTTTGATCCTACCTGGATAGAGTCCTAGATGGAACTTTCTTTACGACTATAAAATGTACCAGATATAGATTACGTTGGAACATAGAAAGACGCGAGGACAAGTCTCGAAGAGGAGGGAGCTAAAGTTACACATAGAAGCGTAATCGGTGCGGCACGTGACTAAATGCATAAGGTCAAGTGTTCGACTCTGGGCCCCGCCGTAGTTATCGTGACAATATCATATTGTGGCACTGAATGGTAAGACATCTATGAAGCCCGCTCCGTGGAGATATGAGGCATGCAACCGAGGAGTTTTCGCTAGAGAACATCGAAGGAGCTCCGCTCTATAAGATAAGACCCAGATGGTTCAGATTGGGCGGTTAGTTCTAGAGCTACGACCTCTGCAAGCCTATATGCAATTACAAGAAGTAATAGGCATGTCCCTTCAGCCCGAATAAGCTAAAGTCATCCGGAAGACCTAGTTACGATTGGTTAATAACTACTCACTGGTCAAGTTGGTTATCTACATCATGTAGTCTAAGCTATGCACATAGAAGAGCCATTGATAAGTCCTTTGACGGAGCAGATCACTCCACGCAGGAAGAGAGCGGGGAAGTTAGTTTTCAGGGTCAAACGGAGTTCACACTCCAAAGACACTGAAGCGTTAGTATGGCAGGTACATAGTCAGTAAGGGATTGGATGTACGCCGTAACCACCCAGACACGGAATATAAATATTGAGGTACCTTCCTAGCTTTTAAATAAAGAGCTGGAATGTTTTTCTTTCACTGTTTAACAGCCTCGCTGCGCTGCCATCTCCCCCCCAGGAGTGGCCCTCCAGGACCCCCCAGTCTGGAAGGGGAAACTACCATCCTTCTCTTTATATAAATGTTTCTCCCCCCCTGTCGCCTCAGGCTGCCAGCCTCAGGTAGTGTTCTTTGTTTATCAGGAGCTCCGCGGAGCCTACCCTATTCTTCCGTGCTTTTTTGATCGGCCTGACCTAATGGCACAGGATATACACTCGCCTAAGGGCTTGTTCTCGTCGTCTCTTCAGGTCTTTCGGATTTACGACTTGTATTCCCTTAATCTTGTGTCCTCTTACCGTCAGACAGTGTCGCCGGCCGATGCTTTTCCTCTTCATGATTTTCCCTCCCTCACCCTTGGTGACTTCAACCTGTATCACCCCCTTGCTGACCCGTTGCGCCAGTTTTCAGACCAGGATCTGCTGGTGTCCTCTCCCTACTGCGAGGCTGCCTCCGAGGGTGGCTACAGCCTCCTCAACACCCCTGGCATCCAGACCAGGTTCCACTTCGACTTGGCCACCAGGCTGGGTGTACTTGACTTGGCTTTTGCCAATAGGCTTTTGGCTACTTTCCATGATTCCTGGTCGGCTGATCTCCCCTCTACTAGCTCTAACCACATCCCCATTCTTATTAAACTTTCCTCACCCTTGATGCAGAAGGCCCCTCCTAGCCCGGACTGGGACAAGGTGGACTGGCCACCGGTACTTCAGACCCTGCAAAGAGTCGACATTCCACCACCTCCTTCCCTCTCTACAGCTTCCGCCCTCAGCTCGTGGTTCGATCGACACCTTGGTGCCGTTTCAGTCCTACTCCTGGCCCCTGCCCCACTAAAACGCCCCTCACTTAGGTCCAAGCCTTGGTGGTCCCCCCTTCTGACCTCACTGCGCCGTGTCTTCAATGCTGCTGCGAGAAGGTCCCGCCGCGCCCCCTCACCCACACGCAGTATCGAAGCCCACGAGGCCCGTTCCCACTACTTCAAGGCCATCAAGATGGCAAAAACCGAGCCTTGGAAAAGCTTCCTAGCCAAGGTTGACTCCCGCTCAGTCTTGACGGCGAAAAGGCTTGCCACTGCAAGGGCTCCCGACCGATTCCCCTCCTTTCCTGGCCTCTCGTCTCCCATACAGATCATCTCAGCACTCCTTAATCACTTCTTCCCTCACAAGACTCCTACTCCGACCCCGTCTATCCCCCGGCCCTTTAGCTACTCACCCCCTCTCTCCCCTCAGGAGGTGCAGAGAGCCCTGTCTAAGCCATCAAACTTGTCGGCCCCAGGCCCGGACAAGATCTCCTATGGGGTCTGGATGAATGCCCACGCAGCTAATCCCTCCCTCCGCGTTAACCTCCTTTCACCCTTGCTAGCTTTCAGCTTCCACCCTCACTCCCTCAAAAAGGCCAATGGTGTTGTCCTCTCTAAGCCAGGAAAACCAGACTATTTCTCCCCCGCCTGCTTTCGCATCATTGTCCTCCTCCAGACAGCTTCAAAAATCCTACAGAGGATTGTTGCCTCTTGCCTGTCCCTAGTGCTCCGCTCACGCCGTCTAATGAACCCAAATCAGCGCGGCTTGCTCCCCGGTCTTAGTACCTATGATGCCTGCGCCGCCCTCACCCACGAGATCTGAGGCCTCCAGAGGCCCAGGCTCAAAGTCTCGTCGCCCTTCCTGGACATCAAAGGGGGGTTCGACACCATCAATTCAACACTACTTACTACTTTCATGAAGTCCAGGGGGGTGCCTCCATACATCTGCGCCTCGGTCCAGTCTTGCCTTTCTAATAGACATTGTCGTCTTCTCTTTCAGGGGTCTCCTAATGTGTTCTCTCCAGTACAGGTGGGCATGCTACAAGGCTCTCCTATTTCTCCTCTTCTTTTTATCATCTATGTTTCTCCTCTTTATTTGAATATTCCCAAGGGGATTATGTTTTCCTATGTTGATGATTTTACTGTCATGGTGGCCTCTCCCTCTTACAGGTACAATATGCAGCGTCTGCAGCACTACTTTTTGGCGTTGAAAAGACGGGCTGGTGCCATGGGCATCTCCTTCTCTGCGCCCAAGACCGAACTGTCCCACTGGAGGACCTCAAGGGACCATGGGGCTCGTTGCTACACCCCAGTCCCCCTTGAGGGTGCCCTCTTCCACCCTGCTGGGCTGGTTCACTGGCTCGGCTACTGGTTTACCCCTAGCCTGGAGACCTCTCCTCACTTCGCAAAATGAGTGGCGCTTGCCCAGGGGGCTTTTGCCATCGTGAGATAACTCTCTCCCCCTGGCAAAGGCCTGCCTCCTTATCTCAACCGAAGGCTCGCTGTGGGGCTCATTCTCCCCATCCTCTCCTATGGGTCCGATCTTCTGGTACCTAACGCTTGTGCACTCC
Organism: Tuber aestivum; assembly: GCA_900010015.1. Lineage (NCBI taxonomy): Eukaryota > Fungi > Ascomycota > Pezizomycetes > Pezizales > Tuberaceae > Tuber > Tuber aestivum. The sequence goes on along the minus strand of LN891123.1, from coordinate 85,948 downwards.
ACAAGATGGAGGTCTTCTGGGACCGGGTCCTCCGATGGGTGACCAACTGCTTCCACTCTACCCCTCCCTCGATCCTCCCCTGCGAGGCCACCATCCCCCCTGTGGTAGTCCTTCTCCCCCATAAGCGCCGAATGGCCGCCTTGAGGATGGCCTACTCCCCACCCGAGATAAACCCAGCCGCAGCGAGGCTCCCCTCTTCCTTTCCCTCCGCATCAGCGAAAAGGGCCCCAGACTTCAACCTGGTCCTGTCCATTGGACTGAAAGGGAACGCCTACCCCCTGCTCTGGAAGACCCCCCGACCCTTTCCCACCGCAAGGTCCCATTTGCCTATTGATGGCATAGCTCACTCCATCGCTCCAATCACCACCAAGGAAACTCTTCTGGGCCTGAACTGGCACCTGGTCCCCAGGACGAACAACAATCTCTCCTCCTCTCAGAAGTACTCCCTCCTGAAAGCTACTACTCGGTCCCTCCTCTCTCCTGACTGGGCGCTACAGGCCCCCCCCCCTCTATACTATCCCTATCCCGCGCCGAAGGCCCCCCACCCCTTTATGGGACTGGACCGCTTTCTGGCTTGAAGCATACATCACATGAGAGCTGAAAAGAGCTATCTAGCAGCCCATACCCCCTGGAACAAGCCAGACAAACCCGCCAGTTACTCCACCTGCGGCCGAGAGCCAGCGACTATGCAACATGCCATCCTCTCCTGTTCCTCTAAGGGCTTGTCGAGACTGCTCCATATCCCAGGAGTTGATTCTTTGGCCTGCGCGGCTCCCTTATGGGCTGATAAGGACCTCTTGTAGGGCCTGGCGCGATACATCTCTGATACGAGAACCAACTTTCCCCCTGCCATGGGCGGGGGATGGATATCGCCTGGCACCAACCTTGTTTCAGATTGAAGGAGTGGTTTTTTCTGCTATCTTTCCTGACTTTAATTGACCTCTCATGTTTTATGTTTCCTCAACGCAGGAGGAGGCTTGTCTTTCCTTTTGTGATCAGTCGCCCGAGCGGGTGCAGTGGGTTGCATTACTCACCGGCGGGGATTTTTTGGCAGAGAGATATTTTGTTACCATTTGTTGTTTTTGACATTCCGGTTTTGTTTTTGCCATAGCTAGTGCTCCATGCAGGTTCTTGTACCTTAACAAAGAATATATAAGTTAAACAAAAACAAAACAAAAACATCCCTAGCTTTTAAATCTATCATCAACGACCAGAGAAGAGATCTTATCAATATATTCGTTCTAGTTTGCTTCTATCTTTATGAGCCTTCTTGACTATCCCCGAGACAGAAGATTACAGCGCCTAGTGTATACTCGCTTGACTTTAGAGTTACCTACCCCCGAACAGTAAACTGAAAATGGAAAACTGCCGGCAGTCAGGATGTACAGTGCCTGAACTACAAACAATGAGTACAAGTATTAGTAGTGCACATTGTGGTAGACAAAATTCATTCTCTCAGTGACCTTGGGAAGAAGTATAAATCGTCCGGCATCTATATGCTGACCCCCACTGCTATCTTCATATGATGTAGGTCTTTTCGATACTGTCATAGCATAAAGACTACAGAAAGAAGGCTAGGGATGGTAGCAGGCACAACTACAGGTTGTGAGGAGGTTCATGCCAGTGCGAGTTGACAGATACATACTAGATGAGAGGTGGATACCAGGATTACACCAGAGTACTGTGAGCGAAGAATATATTATAGGATGTTACTGGATGGATCCTTGCTGCATGGGTGGGTCAGTTTAGTAAAGCCACATTCAGTAGGCAAAGATCTGGAAACAATAGAGAATGAAGGCCACCAGGTAAAATAATGACATAGAGCAAAAGAGGAGACAGCATTGGAACTGTAACGGGGGCTCCCTCAGGTAGATTGTTCCTAAGGATGCGACCTCACCAAACTTCGAATCTCTCGAACACAGCTCTTGCAAAAGTGTAGAGAATAAAAGTAAAACGGTAAAACTTAATATCATTAACCTCAGGGTTTTCTCAATTAAAGTCTCTCGAGAGGATGTTGATTCTGTTGGGGTAGGAGAGTTCTCGTATAATCTTTAAGTAGTCAGACTTATACCAAAAAGTCCCCCATCAGGTTACGCCGACCATCATGAGTATGCCCTTCTCCGTAAGGGTTACCCCGGCACCATTACCATGTCCCCAGAAGGGCTAAGGTGTTAGCGCACTCTAGCAGAATTCTCCTATATGCACATCACTTCATGCGAGGTGTTTACCAATACACCTGCTGGAGTGAAAACCTCTGCGCATCGGTGTCTTATCAGTGGCTAACTGTCGAGATGCCTAGGAAAGCTAACTAAATGACTCTCTTCCCATAGTGCAATGACCTATGCAAGCACTCGTAGACATCAGATATCTTCCGGATAAGTTCTATCTATCTTGATTGCGAACTTAGAAGGTCTACAATGGTCACCCAGAGAGCTGCTGCGGCGGCGGGACCCATGGGCGCTACCCATGGTCCCTTACCCCCAACACACCACTCATCGTGATAAGTATCATGCTATTAGAGTCCTCAAACAACCCACAAAGAGCCTACGGCAAAGGGGCAGGTTTTGGCTTGATTGGCGTAAAACCTTCAGAGATGTCTCCGGTACTACCCGGGACTATTCTGGGGACCCTTCCGGATAGCTCACACTAACTCCGTCAGTTTTCGTCTGTCTTACTCCGTTCTTTTTGGAGAAGGTACCTGACCTTCTCACCTTCATCCTCTTATATATCCTGGGAGCAGCTTCCGGTCGGACAGACGGCAGCGACTTATACAGTGTTAGGGACATGTCTCCATGAACTCCATTTAACTAGTAAGATGGCAACTCTACCCGTTTTGGCCCATGACGCCCGGGGCAAATCCTGGGGCCGCAGGTACCTGTTAGGAATAATTCTACCAGGTTACAGCTTGTTTGGAGCACTATAGCTCCTCCCGTAGTCTTCCGATCAAAACGCAAACTAGTGTCCGTCGATTGTCATGGTGTAACAAACAATCCTAACATTTCCCAAATTCGTCCGAGGATGTTCCCGACGTAACGTAGGGTAATAGTGTCCCAAAGGTAGGGTAAGTATTCTCCATGGTGATACAAAACCAGTCTCCATGGTAGGGTAACATGACTTCCTTAGACAGGGTAAACTCACCCACCTTCTGTCCTATCCCTAGGCTTGAGCAGACATTGTTACGTTACTACCACTACTTAGCTACACCATTTCCTTAAGTACCTTCTGTTCTTAGAGATATCTTGACCATCAGATATCCCCCGGATATGCGCCTGCATACCTGCCTCATCTACCATCTGACCTCTTGGTCTTATGTATGGGTATAGACGTAGGTTACCATAGCTCTATAATGTAGGGTCGTTACATAAACAAACAACATCTGCAATGCATGTCTGTGGGGGTGGCCATGAATTTAGATTCCAGTGAATACATTGGACGGAATAGATAAAATAAGTCAGCATCCAGATTGTTAGGGTACATGCAACGAAAAGAAATAACCCGTCATGTCTTGATGCAGACATTTAATATCCCGCCAGATATCTCTTTATTCCTGATGCACAGCTAAGAGGTGCCTACACCTTAGACCCTGTAGGGATGTAGTAATAGTACCAGACAACTGTTAGCAGAAAATGGCACACTCCTGATGGTTGGGGTAACCTGATCAGTGAGTTCCTGGTATAAATCAACCTACTTAAACATTATACGAGAACCCTCCTACCCTTATACAATTAACATCCTCTTAAGACTTTATTTGAGATAAGCTCCAGCTTAACGACATTAAGTTTTACTATATCCTTTCTTCTTTTACACCTGCAAGAGCTATGTATACAATGCTTAAAGTTTGGTGCAATTACATCCTTCGGATCTATCATTCTAGTGGAGCCCCCATTACATTTCCAAGACTATGGCCCTACTAATCAGATTCATTCTCCAAAGATCTCTTGTCTTGTCCTTCCTGTTTGTCATATACATTGCCCCATTGTACACTGTTGTTCCCCAGCAGCTTACCCTGTCCTATATTGACTACCTTAAAATTGCAGTTACACCTTCCAGAAATAAGACTAATACCTCCTCCCTCTCCAACATTTTCACCTCATTGGCAGCTGTTGCATCATTTTTATACATTTCTCTCTCCATCTCCAAATGTGGGCTAATATAATGGAAGATGGTCCAAAACTGGTCAGAGCCCTCTATGACGACTGTTCATTATACAGGAATACCCTTCACACATCTCTAGTTGTCTATTGACTTGGTTTCTGGCTTACCCAAACCTTGGACACAAATGATTATTTCAATAAACACTGGGCCCTCATGCAGGGAACCTTATGGCTTCTCCAGCAACTCTCTTCTTCTGGTCAGTGAGTCCCCCCCATCCTCTATGGGAGATTTATCTCTGGACTGATTTTCCCTATTCTTACCTATGCAGCTGACCTCCTGATTTTCTCAGCTACTCTACAAAGAAATATGAATACACTCTGGAACAAGGTACTGCACTAAACAACGAACCACTTTTAGACTCTGTTGCTATTACAACCACAGCAAAAGAAAAAACCACAACAAATTTTTCGCTGTGCCCCCACATCATTGGTTAACAACCAATTCTTACCGCTTCCCCAACCACTCCTACAGACGTTTCTTCCACAAATCATCTTCCATCATTTGTATTCCATCACCTCTTATCAACTGAGTACTTATTCGTTCACCTCTGATATTTGGGAGATGTAGCAGCAGAGGTAGGGGGGCTGCAAACCCTCTTGCTCCCTCTTTCCAACCCCACATCCCCATACAACCCATGTCCCCAGATGATACACAAATGGCAGAGCTGAATCCTTCCCCTGTTGACACTGTGCAACCCTCCCACTCACCTGCAGTGGAAGAGGGCATCACTGATCTCTCTCCTGAAGAACTGAGTCTATTTGTTGAAGTAATATGTTTGGACCTCAATACCATGATTGTAAAATACACCAACCTCAAGACTGCCTTCTAGAACATGGAACAATATATGCTCAATGTCCAAGAGTACCATTTCAAGGACATAAAAGACTTGCAAGGCATGGTCAATACCCTCACCTCCCAAGTTGTGCAACTTGAGTCCCAACTTCTCCTAGAACAACCAATAGTCCAATATCAATCCACTCTTCCCCCACCTATCAACATGTAAACCTGGGCCCGAAAGCTGCCAAAGCACTACCAGTCTACCCACCTACCACTTCACCAAACAAAAAACCTCTATCTACTCTCCTCACCAAATATGAATATACAATTATCATTGAGAGAAATAGCACAGCACCACCAGACAACACTAACCACCTCACCATTTGTGATGCTGTCAATACAGCAATCAAGAAACAGCTTATATCTACTATTGAGTTCACATCCAACCACCATGTCCTCCTAATCACTAAGGAGTATACTCCTGTTATAACAACCCTATGATATAGAGCTATGGTAACCTACGTCTACGCCCATACATAAGACCAAGAGGTCGGATGGTAGACGAGGCGGATATGCAGGAGCATATCCAAGAGATATCTGATGGTGAGGAAATCTCTAAGAACAGAAGGTACTTAAGGAATAGGTGTACCTAAGTAGTGGTAATAACGTGACAATGTCCGCTCTGGCCTATGGATAGGTCAGAAGGCCAGGTGAGTTTACCCTACCCAAGGAAGTCACGTTACCCTACCATGGAGACTGGTTTCATGTCACCATGGACATACTTACCCTACCTTTGGGACACTATTACCCTACCTTCCGTCAGAAATGTTCTTGGAGGAATTCCGGGAAATGTTAGGATTGTTTGTTACGCAATGACGATCAACGGGCATTAGATTGCACTTTGATCGGAAGACTACAGAAGGAGCTATAGTGCTCCGAACAAGCTATAACTTGGTAGAATTATTCCTAACAGGTACCTGTGGCCCCAGGGTTCGCCCCGGGCGTCATGGGCCAAAATGGGTGGAGTTGCCGTTATGCTAGTTAAATGGAATCTATGAAGACATGTCCATAACACTGTATGCGTCGTCGCCGTCCGTCTGACCGGAAGCTGTTCGCAGGATATACAAGGGGGCCAGGGTGAGAAGGTCAGGTACCTTCTTCAAAAGGAACGGAGTAAAACGGACCAAAACTGACGGAGTTAGCGTGAGCTATCCGGAAGGGTCCCCAGAGTAGTCCCGGGTAGTGCCGGAGTCATCTGGGAAAGTTTTATGCCAATCAAGCCTACACGTGCCCCTTTGCCGTAGGCTCTTTGTGGGTTGTTTGAAGACTCTAATAGTATGATACTTATCATGGTGAGTGGTCTGCCGGGGGTAAGGGACCATGGGTAGCGCCTATGGGTCCCGCCGCCGACACAGCTTCCCGAGGCAGCATCGTAGACCCCCTAAGTTCGCAATCAAGAAAGATAGAACTTAGCCAGAAGACAGCTGATGTCTATGAGTGCTTGCATGGGTCATAGCATATGGGAAGAGAGTCATTTAGTTAGCTTTTCTAAGGGTCTCGACAGTTAGCCACTGACGAGACACCGATGCGCAGAGGTTTTCGCTCCGGCGGGTGTATTGGTAAACACCTTGCAGGAACTGATGTGCATAAAGGAGATTTCTGCTAGAGTGCGCTGACACCTATAGCCCTTCGGGGACACGGTAATGGTGCCGGGGCAACCCTTACGGAGCAGGGCATACTCACGTTGGTCGAGGTACCCTGATGGGGGAGTTTTTGGTATAAGTCTGACTACTTAAAGATTATACGAGAACTCTCCTACCCCGACAGAATCAACATCCTCTCGAGAGACTTTAATTGAGATAAGCCTGAGCTTAACGATATTAAGTTTTACCGTTTACTTTTATTCTTTATACTTTTTGCAAGATCTGTGTTCCAGAGTTTTGAAGTTTGGTGCAGTCGCATCCTTGGGAGCCATCTACCTGAGGGAGCCCCCGTTACACCTGTATCTACTGTCCTCAAGAACTACCGTTTTGTTATTGAGGAAGCAATCACATCTACTATTCTTACCACTACTGGGCTCAGAAAAGATGATGTTTGCCAAAAGGTTATTATTCACAACCTCCCTACCAACTCGACCTTCTCCACTGTCCAAGCTGAGATTGTGGCATTCAATCCTGGAACCCACCTCTCCCGTCCTCCCAGATGGCTCCCCACACAAGCCCAATGCCAGAACCAAGCAGCTTCTGCTATGGTCCTTACCATTGCCGGCATCCTTTCCACAGAAAAAGCCCTCAGCAGAGGCCTCTGACTCTTTGGCAGAACGGTCAAGGTGTAAGGCTACTTGTCCTTTCGTCCTGCCACCCAGTGCTTCAGATGCTTGGAATTTGGTCACCATCCTACCTAATGCACCAAAACCCCCTATTGCACTATCCGTTCCCAGGAATATCCAGCCCACCTCCATATTTGCAGACATTCTAACTGCCCTACTAGGGGTGAAGCCTGCTTCCACACTACCATCAAGTGCCTCAATTGTAGCAATGATCACCTGGCAACTTCTAAGGATTGCCCCACCTACCTACATGCATACCAGGCAGATACTGAGAGGAGGAATAGGACTGCTTAGGTTTCATTATATTTGTTTCCTGTATTTGTTAGGCTCTAGGTGGGGTGGCGGATTTCCTAGGTATTATTTGCGCTTTACCCACAGCGTCTAACCAAAAGATAATACTATTATAGGATCAGTGCCGGATCCCTAGCCCTGGTACTTGGGAGTACTCATATGTATATAGTACTGCTTCATACACATTAGCTCTGTAAGCGATATGATGAGATATAATAATAATAATAATACCTAACTCTTCTTTACTACTATTGCGTCCATTCTTCCTATATAGGCCTAGCTTCTGCTGCTCCGATACATACTTACCAGGAAAAGATGCTAGAAGCTTTGTGTATATCTAGTACCTCTCTCCTGTTAAACCTGACTGCAGTCCACCTACCTCCTCATTTCTCCTCTCTCTTCTCCTGAGCAACCTCTGGCAGAGTAACGGGGAGGATAGGACAGAGCGGTAGCCAGGGTGTGTCCAAGGCGAGAAGGAGACCCAAGGCAGTGGCGGAGATGATAAGACAGACAGGAGTTAAAAACAGGAACTAGAATCAGAGCCGGGGACGAGAGGCCAGGACTAGGATAGAGGCAAGACAGGGGACAGAAGCTGAGCACGAGGACAGGAGACTGACGAGGAATAGGAAAGACGAGATCTCTTTGCTAACTCAATACAAAAGATACGAACTAAGGAAAGAAAAAGAAAGGAAGAGTACAAGGAAGGATGTGCTTGCACCCTTTTTACAAAACACAGGACTTGGCACTAGTACCACTCACTAGGGCTTAGGCTTACATCAAGCATCAACATAGACCTCATCTCACGATCTAGGGAGTCCTGTGCTCTCAACTCTGCCCAACTATACAAATCTAACAAACAACTTTCCCCTTGTCCTCTATATCTGACAGCATCCATTACAGGCAGCCCCAAGTAGTATCTTAAGAGCTCGCATAGGATAGATCCCTCCTCTATTAGAACAAACCAAAGACTCCTGGTTCAAGAGGCAACCTCCTACTAGATATACTATTCCACATGCTTCTCCTCCTTGAATTTAGCTACCTATGACTGCCCTCGCCCAAAAGTATCTATTCTACCAGTTGAGTCCTCACTCCTGTTTGATGCCATTACCAGCCTGTAGTTTCACATCTCTGCCTTGGCCCTTTACTGCTGTACTTTCTACCTAAACATATCCTATTACTAGTTATTTCTGCCCTCCCTGAAACCGTACCCCTTCCAAGAACTTGATTGGTATAAGATATGTCAATTCTAGCACAGGAGAGTAGTAAAGAGCCACCTTAGAGGCCACCCCTTTTGGATCATATTACACCACTCCTCTCTTTGTCTAAAATGCAAGGAGACTGAGGAGGACATGGTTTATGCTATACTCTAGTACCTAGCTACTAGATCCTTCTAGGACTACTATATCACCTCCTCAGACTCCATAGATTTGGAAGTCCCCCTTGGAGATAATGTTGAACTACATCTTAGCCTTTCCAACTTCCTATATGCTGTATAGATCCAATACTGTACTGCTTGTACCAAGTGCTTACTCTCCCTCCCTCCATTACTTCTATTGCTATTAGCTATTGTAATACCTCTTAGATTTGCTCATTTGCTTGCTTAAAAGAAGGAATAGTTATATTGTTATTTTGTTTTCCTGGTTAAAAGTTGTCAGTTTGGTAGTTTCAGTTTCTGGTATCATATATAGTCGCTTGGGTTAGTATAGCTGCTGGCTTAGGTTTTTTTATTTTTTCAACCTAGTTAGTCATACTTTTGTGTTGTATACTTTGGGTAGTTTCCTATTTATTTAGGTTTGAGAGTTTGACTAGTGGGCTATTTTCAGAAATTTTCTATGCTATATGTTTGATTTGGAAGGGTTTTCTTTAAACCATAGCTTAGTTGCTACATATAAGTTGTTATACTATAAAAAAGAATATATTAGAATTAAAAACTAAAAGAATTGGTTGTTTTCTACCTTTAATTATAGTATATAAACCCTGGTATCCATAATAGTTTATACTAATAATTCTAGTAGTAATTGAAAAATACCCCAAGATACTGATCTAGTATATTAGTTATTTGTTCTATTTCTTCCTTTGTCTGTAGGTAAAATGCGATACTTAAGCACAGATATCTTTCCCTTTCTGCCTCTTTTGTACTCTCCCCTTCCTACTTCTAATATAATAATTAATTACTTATTAGTCACAATACTTTTAGGGAGTCTGTAGACCCTGGGTGTGTCATATAAGGTGTAACCAAAGTGAGTGCACTTCATATCAGTACTGCATGGGATAAGATTACTTATCTTAGTAAGATAATCTACTACGATTACATTAGAGTCATTTTTGTATGACTCTATCAGATCTATGATATAGTTCAAAAATGTTGATATTTTTTTTTATTTGATTTTTATTCATATACTTATTGTAAAACTTATGATTATTAAGCCCAAGCATATTCTAAGTAAAGTCTTTCGAGAGAATATTGATTGTATTGAAATCGGAGAGTTCTCATATAATCTTTCAGTAGTCAGACTTATACTCGTAACTCCCCTATCTGATTACCAAGACCAGCTTGAGTGTGCTCTTCTCTGTAAGAGTTATCTGGTATTATTAACAGGTCCTGGTAGGAGCTAAAGTATTAGTACACTCTAGCAGCAGCCTTCCATATACATATTAGTTCCTCTGAAGTATTCACCAATATACCTGTTAGAGTGAAATATTCTTCACATTGGTCTCTCATCTGTGGCTAACTGTCAAGTCACCCAGGAGAGCTAGCTCAATGACTCTCTTCTGATGTGCAATGATCTATGCAAGCACCTGTAGACATTAGCTGTCTGCTGGTTATGTTCTATCTATCTGGACTTCAAACTTTAAAGACCTATAGCACTTTCTCGAAGAGCTATGGCACTGGCAGGACCTGTAGGTACTATTCATGGTCCTTAATGCCAACACACTGACACCACTTCCCAAAATAAGAATCATACTTTTAGAGTCCTCAAACAATCCCAAATAAGCCTAAGGCAACAGCATACATATAGGGTTGATTGACATAAAACCTTCTTGAACGTCCCTTTAACTCCCCAGAACTATCCTGGAGACCCTTCCAGATTACTCATGCTAACTGCATCAATTTTGATCTGTTTTACTCTATTGATTTTGGAGACAGTACCTGACCCTCACACCATGGCCCGCTTGTATCTCCTGAAAAGAGTCTCCAGTCATTTGAACAGTGGCAACTTCCACAGTATTATGGCCATGCTATCATAAACTCCACTTAACTAAAAAGACTACAACTTCACCCAGTTTTGCCCATGACATACAAGGTAAACCCTGAGGCCACAGGCACGTGTTAAAAATATTTCTGCTAAGTTACAGTTTGTTTGAAGTAATATAGCTCCTCCTATAGTTTTTAGATCAGTGTATAAGCATGTACCTATCATTCATTCTTGCATAACAAATAATCCTATTATTTCCTGGAATTCCTACAAGAATATTTCTGACAGATGGTGGGGTAATAGTATCCCAAAGGTAGGGTAAGCATGTACATGGTAACATGGAACTGGTCTCCATGGTAGGGCAACATGACTCTCCTGGCTAGGAGAAACACACCTGGCCTTCCAACCTATCGCTACCGCAGAACTGACATAGTCATCTTACTATTGCTACTTAGACTCGAATACTATACTTATTCGTTTAAGTACCTTTTGTTCTTAAAGACACCCAGAACATCTAATATATCTTGGCCATGCTCCTGCATGTCCTCCTAGTCTACCATTTAACCTCTTAGTGGCATGTATGGACATCGACGTAGGTTGCCATAGTTCTATAATACTGGGTCATTAAAGCTTCTTCAAAATTAGGTAAAATAACACATTACATTTTCCACTTCAATATATAAAGTAAAGTAAAGAAATCTTTCTCCCCCGATATAAAGGCCTGGTTCAATGAGAGATATAAGTAAGAAAACCTAAAATCATTACTACCCTTAAGTACCTACATGAACAGCCACTAGCCAGAAGACATATAAAGTAAAGAAATTCTTAACAAATAAGCAAAGATCAAATTAAGCTCTTCTGCAGGTTAGCCAGAAGAGGACAATAAATACCAGAACAACTGAGAAGATAACATTATGGGTAAAAGTGTGCTGGCACATATGGTGAGCATTGCAGCGGACAATCCTCTTAGATTAGAAAAGATGTAGTAAGTCATTCCTTGAATCAGGTCAGCTGAAAACCAAAGAGGGGTACCAGGTCCCCTGGCTAGTGATGCCTACAAGAAAAGCATCCCAGTGCTGAGCTTTATTTAAACCAAAGAGGTTTATCAACCCTATGTTATAGAGCTATAACAACCTATGTCTATGCTTATACATGAGACCAAGAGGTCCTATAGTGGACTAGGTAGATATGATAGAGCATATCTGAAGTATACTTGATAGTCCTAGTATCTCCAAGAACAGAACATACTTATGGAATAGGGCTAATGAAGTAGTAGAAGTAATGTGACTAGTATGTCTGCTCCAGCTTAAGGATAAGTCAGCAGGCTGGGTAAGTTTAGCCCATCTAGAATAGTCAGATTACCCTGCCATAGGAACTAGTTTCATATCATTCTAGACATACTTGCTCTACGTTCGGGGCACTATTACCCTACCTTCCATTGGAAATTGTCTTGGTGGAATTTTAACAAATATTAATATTGTTTATTACGCAATAATAATTGTTGGGCACTAGGTTGCGCACTGATCAGAAGACTAAAGGAGGAGCTATAATATGCTGAACATGCTGTAAATTGGTAGAAACTTTCCTAACTGGTACCTGCAGCCCTAGGGTTCGTCTCAGGCATCATGGGCTGAAAATGTGTGATGTTACCCTCTGTCTAGTTAAGTGAAGTCTATAAAGACATCTCCATAACACTATATATGTTACTGCCGTCCCTCTGACTAGACACTGTTCACTGAGTATATAAGGGGACCAAGGTAAGAAGGCCAAGTATCCTCTGTAAAAAGAACAGAGTAAAATAGACCAAAACTGACACAGTTAGTGTGAACGATCTTGAAGGGTCCCCAGAGTAGTCCAGGGTAGCACTAGAGACATGTGGAAAGGTTATATGCCAATCAAGCCTACATGTCCCACTTTGCAATCGGCACTTAGTAGTTTGTTTAAGGACTCAAAAAGCATGATTCTTATCATGGTCAGTAGTGTGCCAGGAGGAAGGAACTATGAGTAGTGCCCAAAGGTCCGGCCGCTACCACAGCTCTATGAGGGAGCATCGTAGACCTTCTAAGTTCCTGATCAAGATAGTTAGAACTTAACTGCAAGATAGATGATCTCTACAAGTGCTTGTACAGATTATAGCATATGGGACGAGAGTCATTTAGTTAGCTCTGCTAGCTGACTTGACAGTTAGCCACTGGCAGGATACTAATGGGCAGTACATTTCTATATGGCAGGTATGTTGATGAGCACCTCTGTTAAGAATCCTACCGGGTAGAACCTAGCAACAGGTAACGATACTTGTCTGAAAGGTGATAGTGTTCAGACTTGTGCCTACGTGATCTCGACAGTCTAGTCCTATGACTACTATCGTGTTCGCACCTATCTCCTTATTTTTCTCCTTAGTCCTCGCTTAGGACTTATTCTCCTCTCGTGGGAGGAAAGACAATTCTTGGGTTTCTTAAGATAAATCTTAAAGAGCGTAAAGGTAGGTTTTATTGATAATAACTTGAAGGTAGGAAATAAACAAGAAGACTGTGTGAACAACTTAATACTTCGGGGTCCTAGTGATCTCTTATATAGTAGTTCTTCACCTGGCGTGACTCTTACCTCATGTCGCGCGAACCCTGTGACTCATAATCATGAGCCATGCAAAATCCATCAGACGACTCCTATGAGTCGCTGGGCAACATGCCCAAAACCAATCAAAACATAATAACCCAGTCAGGTGCGCAACTCATGTCCCCTGAGTGAACCCCATGACTCATAAGTTGAGTCATGTGCCAAAATCATAACATCTTGTGACTCACAACTGTGAGTCACGAACAGGTAAACATAATAACCTATGGCGCACTAATGTGTGTCATGTGAAATCACAACATACCTATAACTTGGAAGTTCGAGCTATGTGAAATCTGCCTCGCTTAGTCACAGTTTGTGAGATTAGCTCTCCTCTCCCTCAGCCTGAGTCCCATCAGGCTTCTATCAACCTTTCCTGCAACCCCCATGCCCTGTCCGCTGCTAGTCCCCACTTGGGGCCCTTGTTCAGCCAAGCTCTTACTTTCCGTACTCTTGTCAGGGCCCTTTCCGCCTCCTTCACTTCTCTCCTCCAGTCGTTCTAGAGTGCCTTCCTTATCCTTGTTTCCTCCCTTAGCTCGCCCTGTAGCTGTCCTATCTTCTCCCCCTGCCATTCGAGTAATTCTTCCGTCTCTTTTGCTTCCGCCAACAAGTTCATTACCATCGTCTCTGTTTCCTCCTTTTCCATCTCTTTCTCCCAGGATACCTGCCTCGCTTTCCTGGGTTTTGCCCATTTCTGTTTTTTCGCCCCCCTCCTCCTTGACTCCGTCCTCGGGGTCGGTTGTATGTATTGAACCAGAGCCACTGGCTCTGGCGTCGTGGATCTCGTTGGTGATCCCAGAGGTGAAGTCTTGCGTGGCCATCGGTTGGTCTCGCGAGGCCAGCATCCTGAGCCTTCCTTGTCTGTCCGGTACACTTGGCACTTGTCATCGTAGCAACCTGTCCATGACAGGTAGGTGTGTTCCCTTTCAGATGTTGTAGTCTTCCTTAGGTTGAGGTCTACCAGGTTGGTCCAGTCTTCATTACTCAGCGCCTCCTTGATTGGAGCTGGCTGCGGGGTGGGGGTCCGGAATCCCAGACTCGTTGGTGTGATGTGTTTGAATATATCCCATCCTGGTAGGGGTTGTAGGGTTGAGGGCATCATTATCGCACCTCTTCCCTTGCGATATTCCCAATGGTAGGACTCTGTACAGTATAGCATGGGCGTTACACGCCCTGAATCGAGTATGTCTTCGACAGTTGGTTGTTGGTTTGCGGGGGCATTTTCGGTGGAATTGTTGGACTGCATTTTGTGTATGTTCGAAGTTCTGGGCTGGGTACCATGTCTTATCATGTTTCGGAGAGTATCCAGTCCACTTTGCTCTGTACTGCAAGCAACCGTAGTGTGATCGAGAGGCGATGATTTCTTCGAGTTCGTATTCTGGTTCACCCTCTATTTCGATAGGTGGCGGCGAAAACTTTTCTTTTGAAGGTAGGGGATTGTCTTGACAGAGTTCGAGGCTGATGCAAATGGTGTTGTCCATTTTTATTGATGGTGGAAGGTCGAGCTTATAAGCGAGACTTCCTATTTTTGCCAATATCTTGAATAGTCCTATTTTCTTGTAATCCACTTTTTTCGTCGGTGAAGTGGTTCGGATGTTGCGTGGTAGTAACTAAATCAGATCTCCTGATTTTAGGTTTGGATCAGGTTTTCTGTGGCGAGCGTAGTTTTCCTGCTGTCGTAATTGTGCCGTGACCATTTCATTTTGTAATGTGTCATGTAGTTGACTCCTATCCTTTTTATCCATTACATCAGCAAAAATTCATTCTACGCCAGATCCGCGCGTCTCACATCTCGACGCAGCGCGCTCGTCCCCTGCGTCCCCTGCGTCCCCTGCGTCCCGTGGGTCCACTACTCCGGCGCAACGCCCCCCTGCGTCATCTGCGTCCTCCTTTTTGCCCTTTCGATTCCCAGTGTCTCCAAGCAGGCGCTGTCCGCCCATACATCCGGACCACGTCCTGTTTCTGATCCAATCTTGTCGTCGTCCTGACGCCGCGACCCGGGGTCAACTGCGAGATCAAGCTGTCTCCGCATCCTGATGCTCAGTTCTTGCTCCTTTCCTGATTGCTAGTTTCCAGCCGCCGTTACCGCAATCCGTTAACTACCAATTTGATTCTTGGGCCCGGCATTCTTCATCTCTGACGGCCACCTCTCGGTTCTCATTTCCTCCATGTTTACCCCCGGTCAGCACGTCCAAGTCTACGGCGTCACCTTTCTGATGCCGAAATGAAAGTTTTGATGCCCGAGCTCCCATCGCGATGTCCACATCTTCTCCTGTCTCCAAGCTGATGCCAGCTCTGACCATGGCCCACGTCGCACATCATCACACCCTGTTCTTGGTTTACTAGTACACGTTCTCTGGTTCCGAACACAATCTCATTCAACTTGAATCTTGTATCATTAATTTTTACTCTACTTTTACGCAATTATTTCTACCAACAGTTTGAGTTACTACGAAATGGTAGGGATTTCGACGCTCCCTGCTGGCCCTGTGGTGTATCCAGCCTTGCGACGCAGGATACACCACAGGGCCTCCATTCGTTCCCACAGATGCGATCTCAATAGATCTCATTGAACGTCCTCAAATCGATTCTACTATTCACCAGCCATCGCCGGTCACCGGCTAGGACCAGGTGCGCCTGGCCCAGAATGGTCCCAATGTCCACTATTGGAAACTGTTGTGCCTCTGTCCTCTGCTCTACCGTGACGAGACCATGGGCATCGGATGGCCGCCCAGAATTAACCACACTTGTCATTTCTACGATTGCGAGTCTGTAGACCCTATCCTGGTGCCTGTAGTCCCGGATCTTGAACAGCGCCCGGAGTCTAGCGGGAAGACGTCCTCTGAGGGCACCATACATGTGCTCCCCTCCTGCCTGCACCCAAACCAAATCATTGTGACTCTGTTGCTTGCGGCAGAGCCAAGAACCCGGACACCGCGCCCGGTGGACATCATAAACTTCGGTTTCCTCGAATGCGGGATTGGGGATTTCAAGTTACGTCATCTGTAACCGGAGCTGGTGCTCGGTTAGTTTGTTTTATGTTTTGTTTTAAGTATCGGTTGATACTTAGTTTGTTTTATGTTTTGTTTTAAGTATCGGTTGATACTTAGTTTGTTTTATGTTTTGTTTTAAGTATCGGTTGATACTTAGTTTGTTTTATGTTTTGTTTTAAGTATCGGTTGATACTTAGTTTGTTTTATG
>LN891123.1:11647-58240 GCA_900010015.1 Tuber aestivum | reverse complement strand
GGCGTCCTTTTTAACCCATCACGAGGTTTTCTTCGTCCCCGCCTTATTTTTTGACCCATCATGATGTTTTTTTCGTCTCCAAGGGGTGTTTTTTTTTCTGTTTTCATCTCTCGATGTATTCTTCGTCTCCAGGGCGTTTTTCTTGAACCCATTACGGGGTTTTCTTCGTCCCCGGTCAATTCTTTTGATGCAGCCCTGAGTTTTCTTCTTCTTACGGCTCCCACTTTTTTCGTTATCTACCAGTGTCTTCCCCATTCCTGCCGTCTCCCTTGCATTTCTTTCGTTTGGGGCGTTTTTTCCACTCTGAGCACTACTACCGCTGTTGCTTAGGCCTTTTGTATTGTTAGACTTGTCCACCCCGGTCCAGCGTCTCGTATTTTTAGTCCCCCTTGCGTTAGCATCGTGAACCACATTCTTAGCCACTGTACTCGAGTACGCTAGCATAAACTTTGTCTACATTTGGTCTATCTCGTGTTCTCTGTCAGTATCAGGCCCGGCGCCAACAGGGCATCTCCAGTGCTAGGACGCAAGGAATGCCTGGCGCAAAGACGCATCTCTATTGTTTAGCTGCCGCGATTCCATATTCGGACATGAACGTAGATTCATCTAATCCCATTAGGCATAGTTAGTGCTGTAAGGAAATTGCATTACTAAACTATACCATAACTGGCTACGCGAGGCTTCGCTTGCTCCGTGATCGGTGCATTCATTTCCTCAGTTCTTTATCCGACTACGGTACTCACGTCCTATGAAGCTCAATGACGGTGAGTTTCGATCATGAACGAATGACCCGACAATCACAAAACGACATTAGGTAGTCAAGTTTTGAACTGAATACCGAGTGATCGTCTATGATTGCACCAGCTACCCTTTACCAGTGGTCCAAGCGTATAAAAACTAGCGTGACCTACTACATATACAAAGCCTACACAAACACTACGCCTTTTCCAACCTCATGACGTGATTCTCCCGCATCTCTAACCATCCCCAATACCCAATCTATCTCTCAACATGCCTAAGGAACCAGCCCATGCACGGAGTTCGCAAACCCACACAACAGGCGGTCCTGTTCGACGTACCCAGGACCTTGGACCGACCCCTACGGCATCTGGAAAATCGAGGCCAACAGAGGGCACAAACAACTCTCATAGCTCCCCGAGTACTCTAACTAATGACCAGACGTCACGTCGGCGTCCGCCCCCCCCGCCAATTACATCCCAACTGACAAGACCACCTAAACGAGTGCGTAGGAGTACCAGACTGACCGCGCCATATATAGAACCTGAAATAGAACGCGACGGGCAAGCCAATTTTGAAACAGTACCTCTGTCCGACGATAGCAGTGAAGAGTGCCAAATCTTACAGGGATCGGTGGAAGCTGAATCCGCGACCGACCTCGATCCAGAAGATAGTGATATCGCAGACCTGCCTCTCTCCGGCGGCCATCGTCTATCACAAGTCGGGAAAAGTCGCCATGGGGATAGTCCTCGAACTGTTCGTATATCGGCGACCCCGCGATCACCGGAGACAGAAAAGGCTCTGAGGATTCCAGCTGCGCCACCGCGGATAGTTCGTGGGGCTGAATACAGTCCACCAGTCTTTCCGTCATCGAGTTTAGCTCGGATATCGTCTCCGGCAGGCCAGGGGAGTGTACATTCTTCTGTTATCAGAGGTTCTAGTCCGACTGGTTATCTAGACACAAGACCGCACGACAATGGCTGGTCCGTAGCCAGCACACGTCGGAATACACTCGTGGGACCTGAGCTTGCCGTGGTAGTTCTGGTGAAGTCTCTGATCCTCAATTACACTCTGTTTGTTAACCCAATCCCGAATCCAGCTGCTTTGACGGCCAAGATATACAGCGTCTGGGATGAGGCGGTGAGTAAGACGCCAAGTGTGGGAAGTATGGAACGATCGGAGGAGATCGTGGGCCTAGTAAGTAAAGTCAGCTAGATATGGGGAGAAGCAGGAAATTGTATTGATCCAGTTAGATATGCCAGAAGCAGTGGGGGGTTAAGGGCACAATTTGTCTACCATGTGAAGCATCACATTGTAGTGTTATATGAACTACCAGAAGATACCCAGGATACGGCGCGTAGGGTTGATTATCTCTTGGAAAAGGACAGCTTTATGTGCGACCCCAAAGGGTACGAGGTTGGACTCCCGCAGATGACGCTCCCATACAATTACATGTGACTACCACTCAGGATGGCCATTGCAAGACAGCGCGTAAAACTGTGATTCCTTGTGCCACAGATCCCCGAGGCGATATATGGTAAGTACTTCGCAGGGAAGAAAGTGTGGGGTATAGTAGACTCGGATTTCCTAGACATGATCAACGGTACCATGGTCTGCTTGACGTGCGCTATACTTTGTCATACACTTAGGGCGTGGCAAACCGGTACATATACCGAGCCAACTGACTTCAAGTGTGAGTTAGTAGGAGGTGAGTATATGCGAATCATCGCGCGTACATGTGCGACGAATCTGGCAAACCCTCCACCAAACACTTGAGACCTCATTCTAGGCAGACAGAGACATGGCGCAAATGTCCCCAGGGAATCCAGAAGAGTATTCTTGAGAGTATTCGTCAAACGATTACCAACAAGCTCATGCAGAAACGCGGTGTCCACCAAGACCGACGAGAAGGCTATGACGACGACTGGGACACGGGCAGTGCCGAATTAGATAGCCGGAAGTTGAACCTGGAATCGTGACCATGCCCCCCCTGGCGCAGCGACACTGTGACTGATTCACCCATGCTTGTCCCAGTGAGGCCGCGGGGCAGACAAAATGAGTCGCAGGACACCGATGTCACCGCAAGTTTCGGTCAGATGTCCGCTGCCCTGGCGCTGGCGTTGCTTAATTCTGATGCAATCGGTGGATCCCTCCAGGACATCACATGGCGACCGACGGAGATTGTTAGCAGCCCTCCTCCAGCCTCACAGCTATCGCTTAGTCTTGAGTAGTCACCTGAGGAACACGGAGTAGCAGCCGAAAGGGATCCCACCGGACAGGGCGGTCCATTGTAGTTGCTTATCACGGAGGAGAGGCGGGGGCAGAATTTGTGAGGTCGATACTAGGTTATGGGTGAAGGAGGATTGGAGCAATCACGATTGGAAGAGGTACTGCGTGGAGACACAGCAGGAGCCAGTGTGCATGAGGGGACGGGGACGTAGTCGGGATTTCACCGCAACGGCATAATATTATACATAAAGCGTCAGGGTCAACTAGAGGGAATCCCACCAGATTAGGCAAATAAGTCTGTTAGGTATGGAGGAGGAGGAAACATCCACAATGTATTGGGACATGAAATATCGGGTAGCGAGAACCAGGAGCCATGAAGGTCCGGATCATGATTGATTCGTAGAGGGAGAATCTGGCCAAGAAACCAGTGCCAGGGGACGCAAACGGTACATAAGTTGAAAGATCTGGGCACAAGGGACATCGGCGCAAAAGTCTCCAAAGCGTACTAGTAGAGATCAAGACCACCAGTTTGGACGGGAGATAATCCAGATCTTTGAGCGCTGGGTCGTCACGTCGAGAGTTAAGAGGAGTTGTTTAAAATATCTGGATTAATGCTGCCAGTGACAGGTAGGGTTGGGACGTCAAAGGCCAGGGGGTGGGCAAAGTCAGATGGGACGGAGCAGAATCAGAAGATAGCAGGAAGTAGCAAAGGGTCACAGGGATAGTCAGGACGCAAGGAGAAGAAAGTGGAGAATCTCCGGACGCAAGGAGAGGGAAGGGTGGAATCTCCGGACAGGAGGAGAAGAGAGCGTGGAATCTCCAGACACAGGGGACGTCGGCATCCACGTCCGGTGGGGTCAGGACAGGTTGCGCAAGAGGAAGGCAAATCTGGACGCGACGTCCGCGGGACGCCGCGTCCAGATTAACGGTTTGCGTTTGGGCATCCCGTGCGTCAGATGCACAGGAGGCACGAGACGCAAAGTGAAATTTTTGCTGATGTATCTTTTCTTGGAGCATATGACCTATGGTTTCATATTCTGGATGTGTACCATAATTTGCGAAGACAGGAGTCATCTTAATCGTTTCTTGTTTTCCGTTGTTGTAAGCGAACTTGGCTAGTAGTAGCCAATCGTACCAGTCATTTTGTTGGTAGTTGACGTATGCACGGAGATATTGTTCCAACATGCCCTTGATTCTTTCTGTTTGCCCATCGGTCTGGTGGTGGAAGGCTGTGCTCATTCGTCATTCTATTCCTAATTTTTCCGTTGTTTCCTTCCATACTTCAGAAGTAAATAGTAATCCCCTGTCGCTAATGATGTCTTTGGATAATCCGTGTAGGTGGTATATTTCTTTTAGGAATATGGTTCCAAACTACCGCGCCGTCATATTCGTTTTGCACGGTATGAAGAGACTCATTTTGGTCAGGCGATCTACTACAACTAGTATGGCGTTGTGATCGTTTGACTTGGGTAATTCGGTTATAAAGTCTAATGATATAGACTTCCATGGGTTTTCCGGGGCCTCGTTTGATTTGAGTAATCCGTAAGGTGCATGTCGTACCACTTTGCTTCTTTGGCATGTGTCACAATTCTTGACATATCGTTTGATGTCTTCTCTTATCTTGGGCCAGTAATATCTTCGATTGATGTACTCGGTAGTTTTGGTGGTTCCTCCATGCCCGTCATATGGAGGGTCGTGATGGTGTCGTATGATTTCCATGCGTAACTCTTCTTTGTTTGGTATCCAGATTTTTCCTTCGTACCACAGGTAATTATCTTTCCACTGGCACAGTCCTAAGGCTACCCCCTTTGTTTCCTTGATTTCTTTTGCCAGTTTTTCCTTAATGGCTTGGATTTCCTCGTCTTGTGAACATTCTCTCCTAATGTCTTCTTCTAATGTTGTCCGTGTCTTGATTTCGTTCAGTAACTCGTATCCACTATCTTCTTCTTCTAATTGGAAATATTTTTCTTTTGGTATTAGTATTTGTTGTTTCTGTTTAATTCTTTTGTCTTTGGGATCTTTCAGTTTGTCCACTGATCGTCTCTTCAAGGCGTCTGGCTTTCCTCCTTCTTTTCCTGGGTAGTATTCGATCTTGAAGTTGTAGGTGCTGAGCTTTTCCATCGACCTTATTTGTGGTGCATTTAACTCCTTTGTTATCATGAAGGGTACTAGGTTCTTGTGGTCTGTGAGTATTTTGCCTGCGGCTTGATTGTTTTGCGTATATCTTCTCCATTCCTTCAGTGCTTGAACTATTGCTAATAGCTCTTTGTCGTGGACGTCGTAGTTGCATTCCACTGGGGTCATCGTTTTGGATAAGAAAGCCACTGGTCTCCATTTGCCATCCTCACATTTCTGAGAGACTATGCCTGAGCATACGTATTTCAAACCCTCTGTTTCGATCATTGTTTTCTTTATTGGGTCAAAATGTACCAATATTGATCCTTTGGTAATCTTGGTCCTGAGTTCGTCGAATGCTTCTCTTTCTTTGGTGCCCCACTCCCATTTAACATCCTTTTTTGTTAGGTTGTATAATGGTTTAGCCATTCGGCTAAAATCTTCTATAAACCTTCGGTAGAAGTTGTAGAATCTCATGAAGTATTGGATATCCATTTTGTTTCTTGGGTATTCCGATTCCCATATTGCTTTGGTTTTAACTGGGTCCATCTAGACCCCCTCGCCATTGATGATGAATCCTAGGTATTCGGTTTCCTTTTTGTGGAATTCGCATTTGCTGGGCTTGCACCTCATTCCTGATTCTTTGATGTCGGCCATTATGTTGCTGACGTCCTTTTAGTGTTGTTCCATATCTTTGGAGTATATTAGTACATCGTCCAAATAGACGATGCAACATATATCCAGATACTTGTAGAGTACTCTGTTGATCCATCGTTGGAACGAGGCGGGTACATTAGTTAGCCCGAATGGCATGACCAAGTATTGGTAGGTTCCATATTTCATTATGAAGGTTGTTTTCCGTTTATCCCCTTTCTTGACTCTGACATTGTGATAGGCATCCCGAATGTCTAGTTTGGTGAAGTATTTGGCTGACGCCAGTCGATCCAATCCTTCTCCCATTAGAGGTAGGGCGTATCTATCCTTTTTTGTTATGTGATTGAGTGCTCGGTAGTGAATGTATAACCTTAGTTTTCCATCCTTCTTTTTGATAAACAGGATGGGTGATCCTCCGTTGGCGTAGGATGGCTGAATCTATCCTCTTTCCAGGTTCTGTGGAATGTATTTCCTTAGTTCTTCAAGTTCGGTCTCTCCTAGCGGGTATATTCTCTTCAGAGGTAGTCCTTTGCTAGCTTCTTGGAAATTGATCTCCAAATCGATATCTGGCCTATGCGATGGTAACTTGGTTTATTCCTTTTCTTGGAACAAGTCTAGATGTTGGTGGTATTCCTTGGGTACCAACCGGTCTAGTTGTTCGTTCTTTGTCTGAAGTCAGCTTCTTATGGCTAGCTCTGTGCTGATATTGATCTTTAATAGGCTTGTTCACTGGTTTTGATAATCCCATTTGAGAATTCCTGCAGTTTCGCCTTGGCGGTAGAATTTCCCGAAGCCTTGCGCTGATATCTTGTTGATTTGGATCCTTGGTGCTTTCTCTTGTGGTGGCTTTTCCTTGTCCATGCTGCTGAACCCTTTGGTTCCTCTGGTAGTCTCGGTTAGGTTCTACACTTCTTGGAGTTCCCCTTCATTCATTTTTTCGATAATCAATTTCGCAATCTTATCGCCTTTTCTCACCATATAGTCTTTGTTGTCCTGGTTGAACATGACTACCTTCAATTCACCTGTATAATCGGCATCTATTACTCCAGCATTGGTAGTGAGTCTGTGTTTGACTGTGAGACCGCTGCGTGGTGCTATACGCCCATAGGTTCCTGGAGGTAGTTCTATGGCTATACCTATTAGCACAACTACCTACTCCTTAGCTGGTATCTTGACTTCTACGTTGGCGTATAGGTCGTGTCCTGCTGCCATCTTGGATCCTCTTGTGGGCATTTTTGCTTCTTGCTTGAGCTTCTTAACTTTGATCCTTGGATTCTTTCTTGGTTGAACTTGATTGAACTTCGCATCTAAGTTCTCTTGGATTGCTTTTTCTTCAGGTGTTGTGTATATTACCGGCGAGCTGTTGAGACACCATGTCGTACATCGTGCGCTGGTAAACGCAACCTTTCCTTCTTCCCAACTGATGGTAGGGTGGTGTTGTCGTAACCCTGACATCTCCAGGATTATCTCATGGTGTTGCAGATTTGCCACTTGGAAGCTCGCCACTTCTCTATGATTCCCAATGTTCATAGGTACTTGCGCTGTATAGGTAATTCGTCCCATATCGCTAGGTTTTCCGTCTGCGAGGTAAATATGCCTTTCTTTCTTCGTCTTCTTGGTTCTTAACTGATGTTTCTTGCAGACTTCTTCATCTATAAAGTCTTTAGTCGCTCCTGAGTCAAGCATCGCGTGTATTCTGATTGCTTGTTTTTCGTGGCTATATATTGTGATTTCGATCATGATATGATCATTGTCGTTATTGTTTCCTTTCTGACTTAAAAGAGTGTAGTAGTTGGCCATCGAGATGGGTTTGTCTTTCGTAGGGTCCCGCAGACCATCTATTGCTAGGGACCTTCGTCTTTTTCCACCGTTTCGTATTCGGCTTGGATATCGATTTCCCTTATATTGCTGCGGGGTTGGAACCTAGTGTTTGGCTTGGTGTTCTGTTGACTTCTTCCTTGATTTGCGTTGGCCGGCCATCTGCAATCCTTAATCATGTGTCCTGCTATCCTGCATCTTAGGCACAGATTATTGTTTCGTCTCCTAAGGTATTCGTCTCTTCCGAGATTGAGCGACGGTCTTTTCCTTGTTGTGTCCAGGTCCCTTGCATCGCCTCCTTGTGTGGTAGTCCAATAGGTCTCATTCTGGTTCCTGGGGGTGTTTTGGCTTCAAGTGTATGTTTGGTTTGAGGCTGGCTAAGTCTTCTGTATCCAGTCTAGTTGTCTAAATTGAATACCTTTTTGAATCGCCTGGTTGGCCATGGCTTCCGTAGTCGTGAATTTTTTCTCGCTGTATCTCCAGGCTTCTTGATAGGTCCTCTTCAGACCTTCCATGAACCACCTTATCGCTGTTGCTTCATCGTATTCGGCATCATATTGTAGAAGTCTGAATTCGTACCAATAATCGGTGACGTTTTTCGTTCCTTATCTGATGTCTTCCAATTTGTTCCGCACCGATTGGCTCAGTTCTATATTCATGAACTGGGCTTCGAATATGATCTTGAAGCTGTCCCAGGTTGTCCATGGTACGGGTGTCTGACTGAGCACTATAGGAGTAACCCACTATAGGGCCGCTGCTTCAAGTAGGGTCAAGGTGTAGCATATTTTGTCGTCATCGTACCCTTGGTTCCACTCTACTGCGTTGAAGTATGTGAGAGGTTGGACCATAAATCCTCGTAGTTTGCTTCTTTCACAATCGTATCTGGGTGGTGTTTTGACTATTGGCTTCTGATCCTTGTTTCGGAATTCTTCTCGTCTCATTCGTTGCACTTCTTCTCGCGTGAACATAGCTGGTCCTGCTAGCGGCGGTCCTGGTGGCGGACCTGGTGGTGGTGCTGGTCTTGATATTCTTTCAGGCCTTCCTGTGTCTGGAGTTTCTTCTGGTAAAGGTGGAGTGATTGGTTCTGGGGTGACGGGACTTGTTGATCTGGCTGAGTGTCGACTTGCTTTGCTAAGCGCTTCTTCCAATCCTCCTAATCCTAGACTGTCGTCTTGGACGTCTATGTCTCCCTCGTGATCTCTGTTGAAAGGATCCGTGGTATAGTCCTTAAGTGTCGCGTTGTAGACACGTTCTAATGTTAAGAATCCTACTGGGTAGGACCTAGCGACAGGTAACGATACTTCTCTGTAAGGTGATAGTGTTCAGACCTGTGCCTACGCGATCTCGATAGTCCAGTCCTATGACTACTATCATGTTCCCGCCTATCTCCTTATTCTTCCCCTTAGTCCTCGCTCAGGACTTATTCTCCTCTCGTGGGAGGAAAGACAATTCTTGGGTTTCTTAAGATAAATCTTAAAAAGCGTAAAGGTAGGTTTTATTGATAATAACTTGAAGGTAGGAAATAAACAAGAAGAACGTGTGAAGAACTTAATACTTCGGGGTCCTAGTGATCCCTTATATAGTAGTTCTTCAACTGGCGTGACTCTTACCTCGTGTCGCGCAAACCCTGTAACTCATAATCATGAGCCATGCAAAATCCATCAGACGACTCGTATGAGTCGCTGCGCAACATGCCCAAAACCAATCAAAACATAATAACCTAGTCAGGTGCGCAACTCGCGTCACCTGAGTGAAACCCATGACTCATAAGTTGAGTCATGTGCGAAAATCATAACATCATGTAACTCACAACTGTGAGTCACGAACAGGTAAACATAATAACCTATGGCGCACTAATGTGTGTCATGTGAAATCCTAACATACCTATAAATCAGAAGTCCGAGCTATGTGAAATCTGCCTCATTTAGTCACAGTTTGTGACAACCTCCCAGGAACTGATCTGTATAGAAAGGATTACGACTAGAGTGTACTGACAGCTTAGACCCTTCAGGGATGCAGTAATGATACCAGGCAACCCTTAGCACAGAAGGACATACTCATGTTGGTTAGGGTAACCTGATGGGGGAGTTTCTGGTATAAGTCTGACTACTTAAAAATTATATGAGAACTCTCCTACCCTGACACAATCAACATCCTCTTACCAGACTTTAATTGAGGTAAGCTTGTGCTTAACAATATTAAGTTTTACTGTTTACTTTTATTCCTTACATTTTGCAACAGCTCTGTTTGAGAGATTAGAAGTTTGGTACTCTCACATCCTTAGGATCTATCTTCCTAGTGGAGCCCCTGTTACAAGAGGTTGGTAGGATTTAAGTTCTCCTTACACTCATCACAAAACTGGTAAAGGGTGGACTCATCATCAGCAAACCAGGATCCAAGTCTTTAAGTGGCCCCGTAGCTCTTACTACTAAATCTTATCTGATTGAGACAGCCTGCTATGACCCTCGGAAGGCCCATAAAGAAGTGTATAACAATACTACAGTGAGAGCTATGGCAACCTAGGTCTGCACTCATACATACAACCTCGAGGTCAAGTGGTAGACCAGGCAGGTATGCAGGAGCATGTCCTGGGAGATATCTCATGGTCCGGGTATCTCTACAAGCAAAAGGTATGATACAACAATCTTTCCAATAGTTAAACTTGCTACTGCCTTGAAACTTGTTCCACTTTCTCACTCCAAAGTTGGTAGACCGTCTCATTCTTCCAGAACCATACTATTAAACATGCTCTATTTCACAGTACGTTAGAACTAGGACATGCAAGTACCTGTGAGTCCGCTTTCTTCCCGTATCCGTGGAGGAATACGTATTGAACCCATAATTTGTAGTCTTTACAAGGTCCACGCTCGACCCGAGTATGGGGTCTCAAACATATTTTTGCAATACCTGCTGACTAAGAAATCCGATGGTCAAGACCTCTATTTCTTGTGGAAGTGGTGGCTAACTTCCCCATCGGTACGTTACATTGAATAACTAAGTATACACAGAACCAATTTCAAAAAACCAGGAGTGTGAATCACAACTAGAGCAGAGGAGGGGAGAAAAGGGACTGACAAAACATGGACACTAACCATGGAGTTGATAATATAAAATAAAACCAGAAAAAAGCCCGAAAAACAATGGCACTCAAGAAACAAGCGTATAGCCGCCCGCTGATTCTGCGGTTCTCTTTTGTACAATAAAACTGCCACCACCGCCTTCCCACGGATTGAAGGCTTAACCA
Organism: Tuber aestivum; assembly: GCA_900010015.1. Lineage (NCBI taxonomy): Eukaryota > Fungi > Ascomycota > Pezizomycetes > Pezizales > Tuberaceae > Tuber > Tuber aestivum. Next base: position 47,442 of record LN891123.1, on the reverse strand, counting down.
GGGACATCACTACGAGAAACAGTCCACCGCCTTTTCCGTTCCCATCCGCTTGAGTTCCAAAGACCCGTCACACTACCCGAACTCCCGTCATCGCTACCCTCGCTGAATGCGCTCACGAAGGACGGACCGGTAAGGCTCAAGGGCGAGAATTCCTCCCGACTACCAGGACGGGACTCACGCACCGAGCGCCCGCTCCATAATCCCCTGTGATCCCCAGCAGCCAGCGGTCCTACAGAGCTCGCGCTACGGCGAACAGTGTTATTACCAAAGACCCTAGACATGCTGCCGCCGATACCACTGCCACTAAGTGTAATATTCCCAATTGGAGATAGCGAATTGAGGCCGTAACGCAGGGTTGGGCTGACAGGGGGTGTGGAGAGCGGGGTAGAAGTGCGGAGGTGATCATTGTTTGCCGTAATCTTCAAATCATATTTCACGGGAGGCATGGGGATCTCGCCAGATGTGGGGGCGGAAGTGCTATGATGATGGAAGGTGTTTCGACTCTCGGGGTGGTATACTCTCGGGTCGGGGTCCAAGTCCTGGCGCACGGCCATAGTGAGTGAGGAAATGCCAATGTCTATTAATACCGGCTGATGCGTGATGGCGCCGATCAAGGCGTTGCAGCCAGCGCCATGGGTGACAAGGATCAGGACCGTTTGGATTTCCTCTTCCTCATCCACCTCCTCTACTTCCCCCTCGCCATCCGATAACGGAGGTGTCAGATTGCCCCCCGTACTCCCTTTGGTGCCGGGGTCGATTTCGGTGACAGTTACCATGCCGGCAGAGGTCTTCTTTCTATTCGCCTCCGAGAGGTTGGCCCCTGTCGCACGCTTCCATCGAGTGGGGCATGTAGTAAGTTTCGGATCCTCGCTCGAGTAGTACCAAAGAAGTTTCTTCCAACCGTGCTTAAAGCGGGTATGCATGCTAGCCCATTCCTCGACATACTCTGCTCCACTTCCTAATTTTGAAGAGTCCCATCCGATATCTAACTCGACATATTCCTTGGCATGCGAGACGTAGCCGGTTGGAATTTTGCCGTGATTGGCGATCGCCCAGGTTGGCGAGGGCGGCACATACCCACCGGTAAAAGTGGTGGGCAGGGGGGTCGTCAGTGAAGAAAGATTGTACAATGGCGAGGCATTAACGACAGGAGCTACGGAAATGCCGCCCGCGGAGGAAGGGCGAACGTAGTCTGCTTTCGCAGTGCCAATAAGTAAAGACGTTGGAGGTGGTGGAGTAATATCGACATAGTAATCCTCGGCCAGCCACTCCCCCAACCATGAATCTAAGCGTAAGAGTGGCTTTGTGAACTGAAATTTGGAGCGATCCTCCGCAGTCGGCTCAATGGGATTCTCAGAGACAAAGTGGGCATTTGTGGCCTCTTGATGGTGGTGCTGGGCGATCCCTGCAGCAATGGAGACACTGGTCTGAATGCATCGGAGGAAGGGAGAAGAGTGGATAACCACCCGCATTCCTCTGGCTCTCTGCTTCTTTCGCCCGGCCACTGATGGGGAGGATGGGCAGCTCGGCTGATTTCCGACCAAGGTGGCTATTCGAATTCCCACCGAGCGGGATTGAGTCCACCCCGCATATGTAAGAGGTGTATCGTATGGTGTTGGTGAAGTGAGGTGCCATTGAGCATCGGCCATGTCCAACCGGGCCCCATGGCGAACGATAAATATATGAGAAGGGGCCGACTTGGAGAACGGCATTGTGTGCAGGGCGTGGAAGGAATCAGGGGTCCGGCGTCGCTTTCTAAAACCGAACAGCCACAGATTGTATAGCTAGGTATCGCGGCTGCTCGAGCAGTCCGGTGGGCGAGGACCCAACGGTAGGGGAAGATCTCGGATTATTATTCGGTCTGAGGTTTATATAGAGCCTAGGAGAGAGGTACGGTAGCTTCGTGGGTAAAGGGGTAAGGAAAAGGAGCGAGGCCGAAGGTAGTGGGTCAAAAGAGAGAGAGTCCCCTCCGTCCTCAAGGGTATCATACCCGGGAGCAAAAGCTGATATCGTATGTGATGATTCTGTAATCAGAGTGTGCGCGAGGGGATGAGTGTGTCCTAAGACGGAAGGTTCCGAGGTCCTAGTGTAACTTATGGCTGGCCAGTTCGACTCTAGCGGTACAGTACGGTAGACCGTGGTGTAGGGCTCCGCGAGGCGACACCCTCAGCGAGGCACGGCACGGCTTGGCTCCCTAGTGTCGTTGACCGTAGGCAATCTTTGCTGCCAAATATCGCCAAGCCTCGCTGAGGGTGTCGCCTCGCTGAGCCCTCACACGGTCTACCGTACTTGTAACCGTGGGGTGTTTGTTTCTGGGCCCGTACTAGATTTACCTGTACGAGTACTTGTGGTTGTCCCAAAAGTTTCCCGATACTCCGCGTTATCCTTCCTACTCACGGCTTTGTAGATGAAACCGTCGCTGCCAGTGCGAATTATCGGTGCCTCTGAATTGTGAGAGGTCAAGGGTCGGGCGGGGTCTCTTTTTGTTTACTTTTGTTTTTATTCTCATTAATGGTGGTGGGTGAGGCAGCGGAAGATCGTGTTGGACGGGGATAGGAATTAACGAGCAGGGAGGATAAGGTTATACCCGCTTTAACAAAGGTGGTGATGATGATAATGATGATGATGCAGGAGGGGCGGTGTCAACGCACCGGAGAGAGGGGCTTGAAACAAACACGAGGAGGAAGAAATCCAAAACGAGTGGCCAGTGCCTCACAGTACCGGTACTACTCGAGTAGGAGGATATGGTGGTGGATGTCCGTAGGGTACTAGCACTGTCGACTACCCGTAGGAGGAGAGCAGAGGGAAGGGGACAGAAGCTACGAGTAGAACCACCCCCAAACCCCACCGATGAGGCACAGCACTCGTAAGCTAACCGAGCATTCCAATTGACCACACGCAGTTAGGCCACACTTCTAGGGCTCCTATTACCCCTCAGTAGGCGCTTGAAAGGCGATGTGTCTGAAAAGAAAGCATGGTGGGCTTCCGACAAACGAATGACCTTCCGTCCCACAATCGAGGTTGATGAAGAAAAGCACACACACCCAGTCGGAATCGAGGAAATGATCAAGTCGGATACCAGTACTGTACGAGTGGTTTGCATAGTCTACAAACCACACTGACCGAGCGGTCGTCGTGCGGCCGTGGGATGCTCCGGTGCAGTGCTATGGCGGTAGTGTGCGGAGCAGTACCGGTACCGTAACCACTCTGGAGATAGAGACCGTTGCCAAGGGGAAGGTGGGTAAAATTAGCCTTGAGCTATACTATATATGGAAGAAAAAGACGAAAAACATCAAAGCGGACGGGAAATTAAACCTGCTTTCACTTGCTAATTGGCTAGAGAGCTGAGTTGTCTGTCCAGGTGATCCAAATCGGCACCGAAAGTGGTATATTATTGACTGCCATCCTCTTGGCAACGGTCTCTATCTCCAGAGTGGTTACGGTACTCGTACACGAACCCTGCTGTGCTCGAGCACATACCGGTATACTAACTAGTACAGGCACATTGGCCAAAAAGAGCAAGGTTGCCCATCCGGAGAAGCGGGCTCTTCCTCCGTGGCAATATTTCCGCTATCATAGCTACTCGAGCATAATAGAGACTTTGCGATTTCGCATCCAGAGTCAAATTCTAGCGATCTCATTAGACCAGAACCTTGTTTGACCCACATCCAGAGTCTTTTCGCAAAGTCCCTAATATCATCCATCAATCACGCATGGCACGGAAACGATCAAGCGCTGTACTCGTACAGTACATACAAGATACCGCACTAGGGGTTTTCAAAGTTAAAAAGGTATCAAAAATTTAGCTTATTTTGCTGTTTTATGTAAACCTGGCATGGACAGAAATGGTTAATTTACTGTTACTTAACTTTACCATTCCATAGGGTAGAGGCAGAGGTCTGGAGGTTGGTAACAGATACTGGCCCTGGTTTTATACAGCTTTACCAAACCTTTAAAATCAGACATGGAGTAAAAAGAAAAATTTAAAAAAAATCAAAAACCAATTTTAAAAAAAATACCATAGCACATCCCAGGAATAATTATGTACTCTCACTGATAAAAATCTTCCAACTTTGGATATTTTGTTGACAGAAACAGGTTTCTTACAATGTCTGTAAGATTTACCATACCCTCTATACTTTGCCTTCGGTTACCCCAGGACTCTCAAATATGGTACCTGGAACATGAGGATACTATTGGCTCATACCAGAAAGTAAGCTTATGCAACTTTCGGGATTTACTCATTAATGAAAAATCATGTTTTTAACTTTGAAAACACCTACTCTATTCGCGTACACGTACTTGTTGTACTCGAGCATATCCACCAGTACCGTATCTCATTTTCGCATCATTCTGGTGTATCATCACACATCCCCGACACACGAGCCGAACGGGATAGCTAAATTTGTCCTGTCCAGCCTTCAATGCCCCGTTAAAATTGCGACCGGATACGGGTAGCAGGTGATGGATGCCCTGACCGTATTCGGCAATTTTTTAAAGTAATCGGAACGGAAAAATCAGGTTACCGGGTGTAAGTGAGGCTTCGCGGCAACCAACTTGGTTACACTTTGACTGGGCAGATGTTTTTTTTTTGGCGTCCCCTTCCTATCCAGCTACATCACATTCCTATCTGGCTGTATTTGTATCAGTCACTATCAAGGATGATGGCCCGTCTAAATTTTAAGAGAGGTAACGCCTGCGGAGGGGGGAGGAGCCCGGAGGGGGTGCGAGTGCCAAGCAGCAACTAACCGATTTTAGAGTATTTGTGAGAGATCTCAATATTATAATGAGGTTGGGAAATAAATAAATCCATAGAGTAACTACCAGTAAACTTGAAGACCACTATAAAAAGATCTTGAAATATTGCAAATACAATAAGAGAAGTAGTTGGAAGCTGTCTTCATGATCAGGCTTATCCTCTGTCTACTTACAGTATAACAGGACTCCCCTAGGAAAATGGACTCTAAGGATACAACTTTATCAAACTACAACCCTCTTGAACATAGCTCGTGCCATGTAAATAATAAGAGTAAATGGTAAAACTTAATATTATTAAGTCCAAGCTTATCTCAATTAAGGTCTCAAGAGGATCTTGATTATATCAGGGCAGAAGAGTTTTTATATAATCTTTAAGTAGTCAAACTTATACTAAAAACTCCTCGATCAGGTTACTGCAACCAACTCCATTATGCCCTTCTCCACTAAGGGTTGCCTGGCACCATTACTGCATCCCTGAAGGGCCTAAGGTGTAAGTGCACTCTAGCAGTAGTTTCCCATATGCTCCTCAGTATCTGTAAGGTATTTATTTACCAATCCACTTGGGGGAGTGAAACCTTTTGCACATGGGAGTCTTGTCAATAGCTAACTGCTGAAATACCCAGGAGAACTAACTAAAAGACTCTCTTCCTATGTGGAATGATCTATGTAAGCAGTAGTAAATGTCAGCTGTAATCCAGTTAAGTTCTATCTATTTTGGTTGCAAACTTGGAAGACTTATAATGCCTTCTACAAGAGCTGTGGTGGCAGGGAGACCCATAGGTGCTACCCATGGTCACTTACCCCTGGCACACCACTCCACATAATAAGAATCATACTTTTAGAGTCCTCAAACAACCCTTAATAAGTCTATAGTAAAGGGGCAAATGTAGGCTTCATTGGTGTAAAACCTTCTAGGAGGTCCTGGTAGTACCTAGGACTACTCTTGGAACCCTGCCAGATATCTCACGCTAACTCTGTCAGTTTTGGTTAGTTTTACTTCATCCTCTATACGGAAGGTACCTGAGATTCTCACCTGGAGCCCCTTGTATATCCTGCAAAACAGTCTCCAGTGGGATGAATAGTGGTGACTCAAACGGTATTATGGAGATATCAGCATTGACTCTACTTGACTAGGATGACAGCAACCCCACCCATTTTGGCCCATGATGTCTGGAGCTACAAGTACCTTTTAGGACTAGTATTAATTATGCGGCCGTCGGGGCTCCGAAAAAGCCAGGCCCCCAGCCCTATTCACCACCCTGGCCTGTTCACCAGCCCAGGGTAGGGTGTTTTATCGGACTTTGGCCACCCTGTCGCGCGCCCAGGGCGCTGCCCCGCCCACGCCCCCGACAGCCTCCTGTCTACTTTAGCAGGTGGGAAACGGGGCCCTGTTGTTAAGAATCCTACTGAGTAGGGCCATGCGACAGGTAATGATACTTCTCTCTTGCTAAAGTAATTGTTCTTAGGCCATTGCTTACGCAATATTGATAGTCAAGTCCTTTGACTTCTATCTTATCGCACCTATTCCCTTAATCTTCATAAGTCCTCGCTTAGGACTTACTCTTTGTCGTCATGGGAGTAAAGTCAATTCTTGGGTTTTTTAAGATAAATCTTAAAGAGCATAAAGGTAGGTTTTATTAATAAAATAAAAAGGTAGGAAATAAATGAGAAGAACCTGTGAGGAGCTAATTCTCAGGGTCCTAGTAACTCTTTATGTAGTAGGTCCTCACCCGGCATGACTCATACCTTGCATTACAGGAACCCTGTGACTCATTACTATGAGTCATGCGAAATCCATCAGCCGACTCCTATGAGTCGCTGTGCAACATACCCAAAACCAATCAAAACATAATAACCAAATCAGGTGTACAACTCACGTCAACAAAGTAAAACCCATGACTTATAATTATGAGTCATATGTGAAAATCATGACATTGTGTGACTCACAACTGTGAGTCAAGAACAGGTAAACATAATAACTTATAGCGCACTAGTGTGTATTATGTGAAATCCCAACATACCCATAGCTCGGAATCCCAAGCTATGTGAAATCTGCCTTGCTTAGTCATAGTTTGTGACATTAGCTCTCCTCTCCGTCAGCCTGAGTTCTATCGGGCGTAAATTAGTTAGTCCTCCATACTTCATACTGTTCCCAGGGGTAAGGCCCATTTGGCCTGCCGTTCCAGCTACCCACTGACCTTCTTTCCCCTTACCAAATTCCTCTCCACCTCTCTTCCTCCCTTCTCCAGTCGTTCTGGAGAGCCTTCCTCATCCTTTTTTCGTCCTTCAACTCATTCTGCAGGTCCTGCATTTCGTCCACCTGCCATTCCATCACCTTTTTCATTTCTACTGCCTCTGGCAACAATTTCATTATTGTCGTCTCCGGTTTGTCCTTTTCCATTTCTTCTTCCCAGCAGATGTGCCAGGTCATTTTGGGTTTTGCCCACTTCTAGTTTTTCGCCCCCCTCCTCCTCGACTCTATCCCTAGAGTCAGTTGAATATATTGCAGCAGAGCTACTGACTCATGGCTTGGGGATTTTGGGGGTGAACTCAGGGGGGAGGTTGGGAGTGGCCATCTGTTTGATTCCCAAGGCCAGAATTCTGCTTCCTCCTTTTCTCCTCTGTGCACTTGGTACTCGTCATTGTAGCATCTCATCCATGACAGGTTCAGGTGTTTCTTTTCTGGGGTCGTGGTCCTCCTCAGATTGAGGTCTATTAGGTTGGTAGAGTCTTGGTTGCTTGGTTCTTCTTTGATTGGGGTTGGCGATTGATACTCCAGGCTGGTTGGAGTAATGTGTTTAAAGGCCTTGCATTGTGGAGCGTTCTGCAGGGCTGATGGTATTGGCATTTGCTGGTACTTCTAGCTGTAGGAGTTGGTCCTGAGTAGGGGCACAGGCGAGTACTCAGATTCTAGTACGTCTGCGATACTCGGTTGTCGGCTTGCTTGGGTATCGTTGGTGGAATTGTTGCACAACATTTTAGGTATTGCCAAAGTTGTCGGCTGAGTACCAGGTCTTATTGTGTTCAGGTAAATATCCAGTCCACTTTCCTCTGTATTGCGAGGGACTGTAGTGTAATCGAGAGTTGATTATTTCGTTGAGTTCATATACAGGTTTACCATCTATATCTATAGGTGGTGGGTGTAGTTTTTCTTGTGAAGATAAAGGACTATCTTGATAGAGTTCGAGGAGGCTGATATGGAAGGTGTTGTGTATTTTCATTGATGACGGGAGGTCAAGTTTATAAGCACAACTTCCTATCCTTGCCACGATCCTGAATGGTCCAATTTTCTTGTAATCTAGTTTTTTCATTGGTCGAATGGTCCTGATATTGCATGGTAGTAACCAAACTTTATCTGCTCATTTTAGCTTTGGATCGGGTTTTTAGTGACAATGGCATTCTTCTTTTTGTTGTAATTGCACCATGACTATTTCTGTTGAATAATACATTATGTAGTTGACTTATTTCTTTCTTGTCCGTTTTCTTTCCTTGAAGCATTTGACTGATATTCTCATGTTCTGGATATAGTCCATAGTTCTCATAGAAGGGTGTTCTCGTAATTGTTTCTTGTTTTCTATTGTTGTATGCAAATTCAGCCAGTGGGAACCAGTCACACCAGTCATCTTATTCGTAGTTGACGTATGTGTACAGATATTCTTCTAGTATGCTGTTTATCCTCTCAGTTTGTCTGTCTGTTTGAGGGTGGAAGGTAGTGCTCAGCCATCATTCTATTCCTAGTTTTTCTGTGATATACTTCCACACATCAGATGTAAATATTGATCCTCTGTCTCTAATAATGTCTTTTGGTAATTGGTGCAGTTAGTAAATTTCTTTTAGAAATATTGTCGTGAACTGCTGTGTGGTCATATCTATTCAGTAAGCTATGAAGCGACTTATTTTGGACAGGCGATCTACTACTATTAGTATGCCGTTTTGATCATTCGACCTTGGTAAGTCTGTGATGAAGTCCAACAAAATAGATTTCCATGGCTTTGCTGGTACTTCGTTGTATTTAAGTAATCCATAGGGTGCATGTTGGACCACTCTGGTCTGTTGGTACATGTCGCAATTCCTGATGTCTAGTTTGATATCTTCTCTCATCTTTGGCCAATCGTAGCGTCTGTTTATGAACTCGATAGTTTTAGCCATTCCTCCATGTCCTGCATAGAGAGGGTCATGATGGTGTAGTATGATTTCGGTGTGTAATTCTTCTTTATCTGGTATCCAGATTTTCCCATCGTACCATAGATATCCATCCTTCCACTAACATAGGCCTAAGGCTATGCCTTTGGTTTCCTTCATTCCATCCTCTAGTTTTTTTCTTATAGTTGTAATTCTCTTGTTTTCAAAACTCTCTTTCTTTGAATATCTTCTTCCTATGTCGCTTGTGTGTTTATTTCGTTAAGGGATTCGTATCTGCTGTCTTCCTTCTCTGGTTGGAAATACTTTTCCTTTGATAAGAGTATTCATTGCTTTTGTTTTAGCCTTTCATCTTCCAGGTCCTTTGGTTTATCATTTGACCTTCTGGTTCAGGCATCTGGTTTGCCCCCTTCCTTTCTGGGTTGATATTTAATTTTGAAGTTGTAAGTGCTGAATTTTTCCATCCATCGTATTTGTCGTCCATTTAGCTCCTTCGTGGTTATGAAGGGTACTAAGTTTTTGGAGTCTCTAAGTGTCTTGACCGGGGCTTGATTATTTTATGTGTATCTTCTACATCCCTTCAAGGCTTAAACTATTGCTAATAGTTCTTTGTTGTGCATATCGTAGTTGCATTCTGCTGGAGTCATTGTTTTGAACATGAAGGCTACTGGTCGCCATTTTCCATCTTTGTATTTCTCTGATAGTATGACTGAGCATACCTATTTTGATAGATCTGTTTCAATCCTGGTTTCCTTCTTTGGTCGCAATGTACCAGGATTGGTACTTGGGTAATCTTGGATCTGAGTTCGTTGAAAGCTTTCTTTTCCTTGAATCCCTAATTGTATTTGATGTGATTGTTAGTTAGCTTATATAGTTGTTTAGCTGTTTGACTGAAACCTTCTATAAACCTGTGACAGAAATTGCAGAAGCCTATGAAATATTGGATGTCTGTTTCGTTCTTTGGATATTCCCGTTCCCAGAATACTTTGGTTTTAACAAGATCTATTTGGACTCATTTTCTAGTGATAAGGAATCCTAGGAACTCGGTTTCCTCTGTGGGGAACTTGCACTTGCTGGGTTTGCATCTTGTTTCTGATTCTTTGATGCTTGCCATTATGTTGCTGACAACATTTCGGTGTTGTTCCATATCCTTGGAATAGGTGAGTACAACATGCAAATAGATGATACAGCATATATCGAGATATTTGCGGAGTACTCGGTTTATCCATTATTGTAATAAGGCAGGTGTGTTGGTTAGCCCCAAAGGTATAACCAGGTACTGGTAGGTTCCATATTTCATAGCGAATATTGACTTCCATTCATCTGCTTTCTTGATCTTGACATTGTAATAAGCATCTTGGATGTCTAATTTGGTGAAGTAGTTGGCTGACGCTAGTTGGTCCAAGGCTTCTCCTATGTAATGGGAGCTCCCTCAGGTAGATGGTACCTAAGGATACGACGACACTAATCTTCGAATCTCGCGAACACAGCTCTTAAAAAGTGTAAAGAATAAAAGTAAGTAGTAAAACTTAATATCGTTAAGCTCGGGCTTATTGCAATTGAAGTCTCACGAGAGGTTATTGATTGTATTGGGGTAGGAGAGTTCTCGTATAATGTTTAAGTAGTCAGACTTATACCAAAAACTCCCCCATCAGGTTACCCCAACCAATATGCGTATGCCCTTCTCTGTACAGGTTGCCAGCACCATTACTGTATCCTCAAAGGGCCTAAGGTGTCAGCACAGTCTGGTAGAAAGCTCCTATATGCAGATCAGTCCCTGCGAGGTGTTTACTAATACACCTACTAGAGTGGAAACTTCTGCGCCTTGGTGGCTTGCTAGTGGCTGTTAGGGGGTAGGTAACTCTAAAGTCAAGCGAGTGTACACTAGGCCCTGTAATCTTCTGTCTCGGAGATAGTCAAGAAGGCTCGTAAAGATAGAAGTAAAGTAGAACGAATATATTGATAAGATTTCTTCTCCGGTCGCTGATGATAGACTTAAAGCTAGGGATTTATTTTTTTTTTATTTGACTCATTTAAATTTTTGTTTATGGGACAAAAAGGCATATGGAGCGCTAGCTATGACGCCTAAAAAACCGCCCCCCCCCGGACCAGGCCGAACGACAGAGCTAAAAGAACCCTCTGGGGTAGAAAAAACTACTCCCACCCGTAATCCTTCCCGTGAACTGCTCCACCCAATAACCCCCACCGCCAAGCGATAAAAGAAAGCTAACTACCCGACAGTGAACCAAGAACCCGCCAAAACCCCAAGAACAAACACCTAAAGGCAGAAACCCAAACCGAACCCCTAAGGGCCAACCATCACAACTCAAATCCAATATAGGAACCCCTAGGCCATATGACGAGGGCCAGGAGGAGGGAGCCGAAGCTCCGGACGCGAAGGGTATAAGGGAAACCACCCCGAAGGCGGCGACCGAGAAGTGAGGAGAGGAGGTGTGTGGCAGGCGTGCCAGCAACCGTATGTCCTCCGGGACGTTCGACGATTGAGGCAGTAAGGTGCCAGCTTGAAAGGAGGTGGTAGTAGGGTACCAGCTGATCCGACCGTGGAGAGGAGCCTAAGCGAAGCAAGTGTTTTCCCGCGTCTCTCATGTAGTCCCTTGTTCTGGGAGAGATAGCGTCACTGTAGTGGAAGGGATCCCACCACCTGCCAGCCAAATAGGCCCCAAAGAGTAGAGGAGGGGTAGACCCAATTCCGTGAACGACAACTATCGGTAACCCCGTTCGTGTCCGACTAGGCAGCCTCTTACGGGGGCAAGAGAATGGAGAGATCGACCGTACCCTGTAAGCTGTTCTCTCCTACTGCAACTGTAGCCCCGGCCGTCTGTTGAAGGTGGAAAAGGGGTTGCCGACCGTGCCAACGCCTAAGCGAGGCGGGGTAGGAAGAGGGGAAACATCACGAAGATGGGAGGCCTCAACCAAGGATGGAACCGAGGGAATCAAGAAATAAATCAGGACCCCAAGGGAGAGGGGAAGCGAGCCCACCTCCTGTAGCCGAGGCTAGATGGAGGGAGATGGGGGGGGGGTGGTGGTGCTGGACGATGAAAGCCACGATAGAAATCATGGTGTTGAGTTTTCAATCGCCGGAGGTGTAGCGGAGACGGAGGATGGACTTAAAGCTAGGGAGGCACCTCGATATTTATATTCCGTGTCTGGGTGGTCGCGGCCTACATCCAATCCCTTACTGACTATGTACCTGCCATACTAACGCTTCAGTGTCCTTGGAGTGCGAACTCCGTTTGACCCTGAAAACTAACTTCCCGCTCTCTTCCTGAGTGGAGTGATCAGCTCCGTCAAAAGGACTTATCAATGACTCTTCTATGTGCATAGCTTAGAGTGCATGATGAAGATAACTAACTCGACCAGTGAGTTGTTATTAACCAATCGTCAACTAGTCTCCGGATGACCCTAGTTGACGCGAGCAGAGGATGGTGTGGCTACTTCTCGGAATAGCAGCACCAAGACTTCCAGAGGTCATAGCTCGATAACTAACCGACCAATCGGGTTCAACTAAGTCTTATCTTATAGAGCGGAGCTCCTTCAATGTTATCCAGCGAAAACCCCTCGGTCGCGTGCCTTGTATCTCCGCGGAGCGGGCTGCATAGATGCCTTATCGTATCGGGCGCTAATATCTTAGCGCTACGAATACTATGGCGGGGCCCGGAGTCGCACACGTGACCTTATGCATTTAGTCACGTGCCGCACCGATTACACTTCTATGTGTAACACCTAAGGACAGATGAAAGACTGCCTTCCGCACCCGTTATGGACTGTTTGACTCTAACGTCATGCCCTTTGGCCTCACCAATGCCCCCGCCACCTGCCAAGCCTTTATTAATAAGGTCCTCCGCCAGGGGTTAGATCGGTTCTGTATGGCTTACCTCGACGACATCCTGGTTTATAGCAAAACGGAAGAGGAACATGTCGAACATGTCCGCTGGGTACTCAAGGCCTTACAAGATGCCGACCTCGAAGCCAAGCCACAGAAATGTGAATTCCACGTGACCAACGTGGAGTACCTGGGTTTCATTATCAGCCCAGAAGGTATCCGGATGGACAACGCCAAGGTGGAAACCGTTACCGCTTGGCCCGTACCTGACCGTGTGCGCGAAGTCCGGCCTTCCTCGGCTTTGGCAACTTTTACCGTCGTTTTATTCGTGCCTTCTCCCGTCTGGCACGCCGACTCACCGCCCTCACCAAGAAAAACCAACCCTTCATCTGGACCCCCGAGTGTCAACGGGCCTTCGAGCGGCTAAAGAAAGCCTTTACCATGGCTCCTGTCCTTGCCCACTTTGATTTCCATAAAGAAGTGGTTATAGAAACTGATGCTTCCGACTTTGTCTCCGCTGGTGTCATGTCCCAAAAAGACGACAATGGACATCTCCATCCTGTTGCCTACTACTCCTGCAAACACAGCCCTGTGGAATGCAATTATGACATCTACGACAAGAAACTCATGGCCGTTGTCCGAGCCTTTGAGGAGTGGCGCTGCTACCTCCTCGGAAGACAGGTGACGATCTTAACCAACCACCTCAACCTCAAACCCTTTACCACCAAGAGGCTACTAAACAACCGACAAGCCTGATGGTCCGAGTTCCTATCCCAGTTCCACTACCATGTCGAGTACCAGCCTGGAAAATTAAATGGCAAGGCCGACGTGCTAACCCGGATGAAGAACGAGACCCCTGAGGAAGTTGAGGAGCGAAGGAGCCATCGAACCCAGGTGGTGTTGAAGTCTCAGTCTCTGAGTTTGTTGGCGAACATTACGCTCCCCACCGGAGCGTCCCCCATCGAGGAACTTTGGAAAGATGCCTATAAAGCTGACACGATTCCAATCCAGGTTCTCCGTGCCCTCGACAAGGGTGACAGACACTCTCGCCTCCTGTCCCTCAACGAATGCAAACGCGACAGGGACCGCCTCCTCTACCGCAATCGGATCTATGTCCCCCAACACCATGAACTACGCCTGCGGCTGATACAGGAATCTCATGATCGGCCGTCTGCGGGACACCCAGGACGCGCTAAAACCCATGAACTCATGTCCCGACGCTATGTTTGGCTGGGTATGAGACGGGACATTGGCCGCTTTGTGGCTAACTGTCATGTGTGTCAACGGAGTCGTACCTCCCGACATGCCCCCTTTGGCATTCTGCGCCCCCTACCGATACCTGACCACCCATGGGAACAGGTGTCTATGGGCTTTGTCACCGGCCTACCATGGAGCCAAGGGAATGACGCTATTCTGGTGGTAGTGGACCGAATGTCTAAAATACGCCACCTCATCACCTGTCGCACCACCATTGATGCCCCCACACTCGCAGACCTATACCTACGCCACATCTGGAAACATCACGGCCTTCCGAAGACAATCACCTCCGACAGAGGCACTCAATTTACGGCCGACTTCTGGAGAACCGTATGTGTAAGGCTTCAGGTGGAAAGGAAAATGTCGACAGCCTTCCACCCCCCAAACGGATGGCCAGACTGAACGTGTCAATGCTATTATGGAACAATACCTGAGAGCCTTTGTCAACTACCAACAAGACCACTGGTCTCTCTGGCTCCCGATGGCCGAGTTCGCATCTAACAACCACTCCTCCGAATCTACCGGCCTGTCCCCCTTCTTCGCCAACTATGGCTATGACCCCCGTATGGACTTTCTGGATACCCCTGAAGAGATCACCGATGAGCCAGCCGCCGGAACGTTCGTAGATCGTATCAGAGACATCCACAACCACCTAAAAACTGAGATTGCCTTCGCCCAAGACCGCCAACAAGAATATGCCGACAAAGGAAGGCTCCCAGCCCCTGACTTCCAGGTCGGAGATCGCGTTTGGTTGAATGTGAAAAACATCAGAACCAAACGGCCCTGAGTCAAGCTTGACAACAAAGGTTTCGGCCCTTATCCCGTTCTCGCCCAGATAGGAACCCACGCTTATCGACTGGATCTCCCCCCTACCATGAAGGTCCAGAACGTGTCTCATGTATCCCTCCTTGACCTCGCATCACACGATCCCCTCCCAGGTCAGGGAATACCCCCTCCGCCTCCAGTAGGGGTTGACGGCGAACAGGAATGGCAAGTGGAGGAGCTCCTAGATGCCAGGATTGTGTGTAACAGCCTCCGGTACCTCGTCAGATGGAGGGGGTACGCAGAAGCCACCTGGGAACCCGCCAACTCTGTCAACGGACTGCAGGCCCTGGAACGGTTCCATGAACGATATCCTCATAAGCCTGGACCCTTACCCGAGTAACTCGCCTCAGAAGACTTCGGCGTCGGAGAGGGGAGCTAGTGTCACCGCCACCCGGCCATGGAGACGGAATATGCATGGGGTTTTCGTTGCATATATTTGGTTAGGTTTCTTGGTTGCATAGTAGGATTTCCTTTGTTCTTTGGTTGGGATAGTTTGCCACGCGACGGAAACTGATGGAACCTGACGGAAGACTCGCGGCTGCACGCCACGACCAGGACTTTCTTTTGTATTAGTGATCATGGAGGATTTCCTATCTATATAAGGGGGTGTGCCCCCTTATATTTTCTGTTCTTTACGCAATTTGGTAATCTCCTTCGGACACCTGTACCTAGGAATTACACCCTCTTTTACTTCGCATCCTCCGTGAACTCCTGAACCCTGACCCTGAGCCCCTGAGCCCTGAACCTCGTACAACTCGCTTAGGTTGTACGCCTGCCTTGAGCCCCCACCTCCAAACTCTTGCCTGCTCCTATCGTGTGTGCCTTGGGCTACCCGTCCCTCAGACTCTGTCCGTTACACTCTGGCAAAATCAGCATCACTATAGCTTACCAGCAGTGATCCAGAATCGTCCTAAGTGATTTTTGAATAACATAGGCCTAGGTGTATGGTGGCCGTTAGGTATCGTAGGGTTCGCTTGGCTATTTGGAATTGTTGTAAGGTAGCTTTCGAATTGTACTTGCTAAGATAGGCAATGGTAAATGCTAAGTCTGGTCTCATAGCAAGGGCAAGATACATAAGGCTTCCAATCAAGGATTGATATATCTTCTGATCTGTGGCTGAAATTGGATCGTCCATGGCATGAGCTTGAGTTCCAAGTTCCAGAGGTGTCTGAACTGGGTTGCAGTTTTCTATCTGAAATCTGCGTAGGATTGTATGTATAAAGCGAGACTGACTCCAGGTAATTGAGTCCAGTTCTTGCTTTATCTCAATACCTAGGAAGCAAGTAGCTCTTCCAAGGTCTGTCATCTGATACTTTTTGCTAAGGAATAATTTTGCTTGCTGGATTTCGGAAGCTGTCTTCGATACTGTAACGTGTTCACGCCGGGGCGCTAGTCACGCTGCTGGGTACAATAGGAGCTGAGTGTTTCTCTACCGGAGAGTAACAGTTCGAGCCCGCTAAGGGAGGCTTCGGTGGAGTACTTGGAAAATAAAGATAACCGTTCAACCGAGTATATTAGAATACTGTCTGTCGAAGTCTGCCGTTTCCAGAGTGGAAGACGGCGGTCTTTTTAAGTACATCTGTTTGAGTACGATCATGAATTCTCACTCATGTTCTTACTCAATCAAAACATAAAACAAACTAAGTATCAACCGATACTTAAAACAAAACATAAAACAAACTAAGTATCAACCGATACTTAAAACAAAACATAAAACAAACTAAGTATCAACCGATACTTAAAACAAAACATAAAACAAACTAACCGAGCACCAGCTCCGGTTACATTCCCCAAAACAAAACAAAATCCCAAAACTTAACTGAACAAAGAAAGAAAAGTAGCCCGAGCTTCATCCAGCTCATCCTCCTCATCGTTAAAGGCCGAAAAGCATTGGCAGTTGTAAAAACAACCGGGCCCTCCAAGGCATTCGTCCTGTATGTCCGACCCAACACAAGTTCGGCACGTATACGAGGTAAAATACGCCGGGGCGCATTTTTTGTTGTATGCTCTTTTGAGCGATTTCCACCAGGGTTCCGTGATCCGGCAGTCCATCTGGTTACATCCCAGACAGCAAAATATGTAGATAGGCTTGCGCCTCTTCATCGTGGCGAGCTCACCGAGGCGCATGAAGTTCTTGCGCCAAAGGTAGGAGTCCTTGTCGCTTAGTCTCGTGAAGTCAGAGTTATGCATGGTGTGCGTAGGGGGGGGGGGGGTGCGTCTTCGAGTTGTATGTCGGTAGGAGTATGGTAGGTAAGGTGCGCAGGTTTGTAGGTGAGGCAGGGCTTGTTTATGGGCCTGTATCTCGGTGCGAAGTGCACCTTTTTATGTGCTTCTGGTTTGCGTGCGTGCATGGTTCTTGCTTAGAATATTTCTGGTGTGGGTGCGTGGGTTTCGCGTAGGGGGTGTGTGGGTCTCGCTTAGAATATTTCTGGTGTGGGTGCGTGGGTTTCGCGTAGGGGGTGTGTGGGTCTCGCTTAGAATATTTCTGGTGTGGGTGCGTGGGTTTCGCGTAGGGGGTGTGTGGGTCTCGCTTAGAATATTTCTGGTGTGGGTGCGTGGGTTTCGCGTAGGGGGTGAGTTAGTTCGAGTCCTGCTCGTCCTCTTCTTGTAGGGAGTATTCTCCATCACTGTAAGGTGCCCAGAATCCTTTCGGCACCCATGCCGGCTGCTCCCATCTATTCACTTCGGGTATTGTTGGTGCCCAACACATGGTTACCTCACAGACTGTTGGCGGGTCTCCTTCCTTGTTGTTGGACCACCATTCGTGAATTAGTTCAGTCGCATTTCCCAATCCTTCGGCTGGTTCCCAACTGTTCTCGCTTTGGGGGTATTCCTTCCATTTGATCAGAAATTCGTCTCTGTTGTACCTCCGTCTGTGATCTAGAATGTCTTCTACTTCCCATTCAGGATGTTCGTCAACGAGTATTGGTGCGGGTTTCGCTTGGGCTCGTCCTGGGAACTTCGCATCGTCGTTTGCTATGTATTTCTTTACCGAGCTCGCGTGGAAGGTGCCTTCCGGTCGCCGGTACATCTTTGCGTCCATTTTCACCGTGTAATTTTAAGTATATTCGTCGAATGCAATTACCGTGAATGGTCCTTTCCACATGGGTTCTAATTTCTTGCTCCGTCCTGACTGGGTAGCGAACAGGCTACCATATATCAGAACCTGTTGTCCAATTGGGATGCGTTTGTGCACTCTGCGACGCTTGGCCGCACTCTTGGTTGTTCGGAATTGCGCTAGCTGGAGGTTTTGGAATACTAAGTTCCTCATTTCCTGATGTCGGTTCAGGAATTCATCAGTGGCTGGCACTGATGATTTACCGAAATGTAGTGTTTTCATCATAGGATATTCCTTTCCGAACACTACTGCGGATGGGGAGGATCTATAAGTTTCAGTATAAGATCCGTTTATGGGTGCCGCGGCTTCCTGAAGTGTCGGTTTCCAGTTGGTCTGTCTTGTATTCGTGATATTTCTCATGGCGGTTTTCAGTTCTCTAATCCGCCGTTCCACTTGTCCGTTCGTTTCATGGTGTCCAGGTTGGGCGCAGAGGTGCTCGATGCCTAGGGATTTACACCATTGTTGCCAGAATTTTGACGTGAATCGAGTATCCGCGTCGGTAACTATGGAACAAGGGTATCCATGAGGGGTGCACACGTTTTCGGTTAATGTAGCGATGGTCTGCTCCGTCGTGTCCATTGATTTGGTAGGTATGAACCATGTGTATGCACTTAGTCTGTCCATAACTACCATAACCGTGTCATATCCTTCGGATTTGTTAAAGGGTCCTGCGAAGTCGATGGCAATCGATTCAAACACTTCCGCTGGTATTGGTAAGGTCTTTGCTGTTCCTTCTTGGAGTTGGGTTCGTGGTTTGTTGATTTGGCATGCCTCACATTGCGCTGCATATTGTTGGAAGTCTTTCTTCATCTGTGGCCAAAAGAAGTATCCTGTCGCATACCGGAGGTTTCTTTCCGCACTATGATGTCCATTGTTATGGATGTTCCTTATGATGTATTCTCGCAGCGTTTCCTTTACTCCTGCATAGCCATGCGGGACATACAGGCACCAGGCGCTGTATTGGGTGGGAGAGTATACTAGTCCATCGTCCACTTCGTAGAGGTTAAGGTCCGTCGTGTCGGGATTTAGTAGCCGTTCGTATAGTGGGTCGCTTCTGTATCCTTTGATCATTTGTTGTCTCAAGCTGTTTTCCATTTTCTTGCATACTTGGAATGTGGCTTCCTCTTCCTTGTTTTCTGTATCCTTATTGGTCACGCGTTTAGGTGGTCGGTCCTCCGCTACTGGCATGTATAGGTTTCTTCTGTACTCGTCCATTGCCGGCGGCATAACTGATTCAATAACTTCGTGGGCGTATGTTTCTGATTCCTCGCTTGCCCTAGACGGGTATGGGTCTTGGCTTGCGTTACCTGTTAGGAGAAATGGTGGTGGGCTACTGGGTGGCCCCTCAGTTGGTATTTCCAATTTGGACGGGTCGATCCATGGTTGTGGGCGGAGGTGGTAGATGGAGAGATCTTGGCTTGGTTGGGGAGTGTCGACTTCTGAAGTGAGTTGTCTCATTTCCGTAAGGGTGTCCTCGTCAGGTGTATCATAGGATGTGCCTGATCGGTGGGATTTTGGTTTGGGGGAATATCCGGAACCTAGTTTATCGCTCTCGTGGTATGGGCATTCATCAATGTCGCATGCAGTGAAGTGGAGGCTTGCATGTTCTCGTTCTGCCGGGGGAGTACTAGTGTGGGTGGTTCGGTCTCCCCAATCGTTACCTTCACGGATGGTACAGTCTGTAGCCCAGCTTTCGGGTTCCTGCAGAACGGGAGGGGGTGAAGTTGGGGTGTCTTGTACCGATGGTGGCTGGTAGTTTGACATTGTTGCTTGGTAGGTTGCGGTGCTTCGTTCGAATTCCGTAGTATCAGATAGGTCGTCGTCTTGACTAGTAGTGTCTTGAGCATACTGTGGATGTTCGTCTGATGGGGTCTGTTCGTAGATCCGGGAAAGGGCATCAGCTAAATAGTTTTTACTTCCTTCCTGGTAAATTATCTTTGTGTCGTATTTGCTGAGCTCTGTTACCCATCTAATTTGTTTCCTGCTGGGTTGCTTCATTGTTTTCAGGAATATTAACGGCCGGTGGTCAGTGACAATCGTGAACTTCCTTCCCATCAATATGTGGCTGAAACTGTGTAAGGCGTCCACTATGGCTAATGCTTCCTTGTCGGTGGTCCCGTAATTTAATTGTGGATTAGTGAATTTTCGGCTATGGTGCATTCCCGGTCTCGCTGTTTCGCATGTGGGTCCTTGTCCTACCCATGCTCCTACACCAACATCCGATGCATCCGTTATTAGCCATATTGGTTCCCCTGAATCCTTCAGGGGTTGCATGACTGCATGTTCCTTCAGTAGGCGCTTGATGTTTTTAAATGCCTTGTCATGTGTCGATGTCCACACCCATTCGGCTCCTCCGGTAAGGTCTGAAAGTGGGGCCGCGACTGTGGCGTGGTGGGGCAGGAACTGTGCCACATAGTTCAGTAATCCTAGGAACCGTTGTAGTTCTTTTCCGTTTGTTGGGGTCGTCCATTCTTCCAACGTTCGTATTTTTTCAGGTGCCGCATGTATGCCGTTATCATCGATAATGTGGCCTAAAATATCTAATTCTTTTGCAAACAGGTCCGAATTTCCCTTGCTTGGGTAGTACTTCGCTTCGCGCAGTTTTTCGCATACTAGTCGGAGGTGTTTCTCGTGTTCTTTTGCTGTGTCCGAGAATACTAGGATATCATCAATGTATACCCACACGAAATCATGTAGGTATTCGCCCAATAGGTCTTCCATTATGCGCATGAAGGTGGCGGGGGCATTCTTGTCTCCTTGCAACATTACTCTGCTTATCATTGTTCCAAATGGTGATTTGAGTGAGTTATTTTTCTCATCCCTAGGGTCCACTCTTGTTTGGAAGTATGCATCGCGCAGGTCAATCTTACTTCGGTACTTCCTTCTTCCTACCGCATTCAGAATGTCTTGTTGCCGTGGTATTGAGGGCGTATCTTTGATTATTAATTCATTGCATCGCTTAAGGTCGACCAGGGGTCTGATACCCACTCCGTCCTTCTTGGGTTGCACGAACATAGGGGCTGCTCCCGTTACCGCTTCTCGGTAGAGGACGCCCTGGTTTAGCTTCGTTTGGATCCATTCATGCAGTTTGGATTTGTATGCCTCCGGAACCGAGTAAGTCGGCTCATCCTTGATCTGTGCTCCAGGGGTAAGCTCTACTCGGTGGTTGATTTGTCGTAGTGGTGGTAGCCCGTCCGGTATTTTTTCTGGGAAGACGTCGCTGTATTCTTCCATTATCGTCTGACCATTTTCTGCCACTGCTGACCTATGTTCTCCACTTGTTGGCTTACAAGATACCTTCACCTTCTGTTTAGGGAAGGTGATTGTCATGTCGCCGCAGCCGATAGTTGCTTTGTGGCGTGTCATAAAGGGCATGCCGAGTAACGCGTCGTATTTTGCAACGTTTCCGATTAACATTGGATTGTTTGGGAATTTTGCTTTTCCTATCTGTACTGTGGTCGTTGTTTGGTGGTCGCTTATTGATCGTGATCCCTTCATAGCCATATTGAGTGTGACTGGGTATTTGGTAGGTTGAGTGTTTATGCCGTGTGTGGCTACAAACGTGTTGCTGAGGCTATCGGATCCTATTGTTCCTGTATCGAACAGGACCTTTGCTGGGAACCCGTTGATTTCTACTGTTCCTTCTAAGGACTGGAAGGGGAGTATTTTCGCATTTGCTGGGGTGGTCTTATAGCAGTCAATTGTTGCCGTTACCGAGTTGATGTGTACTTCTTCAAGGTAGTCTTCTATTTTTTCTTCAAGAATGTTTGTAGTCACCTCCTTCTTCACGGTTTTGCCTTTGTTTTTCTTAGCATAGCAATCCTTTGCGTAATGGCCTCTTTTTCCACACTCGAAACACTCATTGTTTTCTTTTCGCTGCCGTTGTCGTTGGCTGTTCTTGGCTGTCGTTTGCCCCTTTTTTTGTCTATTCGCAGGTATGTTGTGCCGCCTTTCCGTTCCTTTGTTCTGTTGGGGTTGTTTTCGGTAAGCTCCTGTGTCCCACAGGATAGCGTCGTGCCGTTCCGCCCTTTTGATTATCGTGTTGATATCATCGGCTGGTAGTTCCTGGGGTTCTACTACCTGGCGTAGTTTCGTGTGCATGGCTTCGTAGAATCGTTTCTTTAGGGAGAATGCTGACACCGTTCCTGTTGGCAGTCGATTGTGGTACATGAGTAGTGCGGTAGCAGTTTTGGTAATCCTTTCCGTGTTATGGTTGGTTACTTGGGATATTGCGTTGAACTTTTCGAATAGCTCATCCTTGTTTCGTGATGACTGGAACCGGTCCTGCAGGTAGCCGGATACCGTTACCGCTCTGACCCTGTCTGGTTCTTGGTAGCCACTTATGCATTGCTGGTAGGCTTACATAGCCTCGTCTGTGCAAAACGCTCCAAGGTAAATCCCTGATCCATAGTCTGTCATGGATATCCTGTTTATCGTTAGATACTGTCGTACGCTAGTAAGCCATCTGTTGAAGGCTTCTGGTCTCAGGTCTTCCCCTTTTCCTGAGAATGATTTAGGTTGCGGTATTTTTATCTTTGGTCTTTCATGTGCTGGTGGGTCTTGTGGTGGTGGCCCAGGGCCTGGTGTTCCACTACTGGACATGCTGTGTTCACTATCTGATGAGTCGCTCGGTGGGGGAGGAGGTGGTGATGGTGGCGGTGGGGGTTGCGGTTTGCGTTCCTTCGCAGGTGATTCCGGGAATTCACCAGGTGTTGCGCCTTTCTTCCCTTTCCTTTGGGTTAGGCCTTCTCGTGGGACTTGTTTCCCACTTCGTGTCGTAAGTGGATCTATGTCGCACTATTCGTAATGCAGGAGCCGACCCCGAGGTCTGCCGCTTCTGCTGGTACCGTTCGATAAGGTGAATCTTCGCAGGTTGATCAGGCCCAGATTCGTTGTGGTGTTCTAACCACTCGCTGAGGTTAAAAAAATGTAACGTGTTCACGCCGGGGCGCTAGTCACGCTGCTGGGTACAATAGGAGCTGAGTGTTTCTCTACCGGAGAGTAACAGTTCGAGCCCGCTAAGGGAGGCTTCGGTGGAGTACTTGGAAAATAAAGATAACCGTTCAACCGAGTATATTAGAATACTGTCTGTCGAAGTCTGCCGTTTCCAGAGTGGAAGACGGCAGTCTTTTTAAGTACATGTGTTTGAGTACGATCATGAATTCTCACTCATGTTCTTACTCAATCAAAGCGTAAAAATAACCAAGTATCAACCGATACTTAAAACAAAACATAAAACAAACTAAGTATCAACCGATACTTAAAACAAAATATAAAACAAACTAACCGAGCACCAGCTCCAGTTACAGATACTAGAAGTATGTCGTCAACATGCAAAAGAAGGAAGACATCGAACCTAGATGTGTAAAGATTTGGATCATAGGAGGAGCCATAGAATCCTATTGATTTCAAGTAACTGTTGATTTCTTTATACCAGAGCAGAGGTACTTGTTTGAGTCCATAGAGTGCTTTAAGCAAGCGGCATACTACTATACTAGTTCTACTACTCTCTTTTGTGGTGGCTGGATCAAGCCACTCAATTCTCTCTGTTAGCTCCCTATATTCTTTCTCATCAATTGTAGGATTCAAAAATGCTCCAATGACATCCATGTGATCAGCATGGTAGTCATTCTTTACAGCAAGTGCAGCTAGCATCAGTAGACCTGTCGGCCTTGCTACCAGTGCAAAGGTTTCTCCATATACTATTTGCTCGTAGGCTTTTATTACCAGTCTTGCCTTTGCCTTCACTGAGCCATTGGGGAGAGTCTTTGTTTTATATACCCATTTACACCCAATCATGGACTTGCCAGCTGCTGTTATACTATCTGTAGCTCTCTCATATCTCCAAGTACCATGGCTGTGCAGGCTTTCAAACTCATCATGCATGGCCTGAGGCCAGCACGGATACCTAATAGCTTCATCGTAGGTAATTGGATCGTCACCCAATACCATAGAAGGTGCGGTACTTGTGAGTGCAGCAGTGGCTAATGATTTCAAGCGACCAGAGCATCGTGGTGCTGACTCTTCTCGTTCAGGCCCAGCTTTCTTATACTTCTTCACAGTCGTTGGTTGAGGAGGCCATGATTGGGCCTTTGTAACTGGTGAAGCTATCTCTATAGCATTGGAGTACAGCTCATTGCTTTGGTGTTGCTCCTCAACAGGATTTACTATCATGGGAACTGAAGTCTCTGGCAGTTCCACTCCAGGTTTTATGCAGTCTTCTTCTACTTCTTCTTCTTCTTCTTCTTCTTTTACCTCATTAGTCTTGGACTTCTCAGGAAGTAAAGAACCGAATATGTCCTCTGACTGAACTAGACCACTAGCCAGATGGGACTCATCGAATATTACATCTGAGGTATGAATTGTTGTGCTCAAGTCAGTATCCCACAGTATCCAAATTCTGGTTGTCGCGGTGTATCCTAACATGATGCAAGGTTTAGATCGCTTGCCATATTTAGGATCCCTTTGCTGTGATTTAGGAATCCGCTTGTAGGCAATGTATCCAAACCATCTCAGATGGTTCATGGTTGGCTTTGTCCCGTAAAGTATCTTGTGTGGTGACTTATTGGCTATTGGTCATGATGGAGATAGTGAGTGTAGGTAGACAGCTGTATTCACAGTCTCTGCCGAGAGAGCAGCAGGTAGACGGACACCTAAAAGCATTGCTCTAGCCTTACAGAGTATGATTTGTATCATCCGTTCACTGATCCCCTTCTTATGTTGTGAATATGGTGGTGTGGGCTGGAACTAGATTCCTGTAGCACTAAGAATACCATGAAAGAAAGTATTATCATATTCTCCCTTTCCATTATCACACCTAAATCTTGAGAGTTCCCATTGCAGAAAGATTTTCCTAATTCTCTCTCTGAACTCCTGAAAGCAGCCTGTAACCTAATTCGCTTCCTTTATACGAAGAAAATAAACTCAGCAGAAGCGAGTATAGTCATCTATGTATGAGATGAAGTATCGGGCACCTGAAAAGGACAAGCACTTGAAGGGGCCACAGATGTCAGAATGAATCGTCTCGAATGGTCTAGTTACTCTGGGAACTGGGCAGTTAATGAATCGGCGACGGTGCTTGGTCTTCATACAGGTTTCATAGACCGCACTGCTGAGTGGAACTTTGCAGCCAAGGATAGACTTGATGGCCGTGAAGTGTAAGTGTCCTAGTCGTTGGTGCCATAGGCAGGCAATCTCCTCTTCTTTAGTTGATATTGTACTAAGCAAGAGATTACTGCTGGTAGATAACTACTGTAGATTCGAATTTGGCAAGTCTACTCCAGTATTATCATTGCTCCTAGAGGGCAATCGGATAGCAGGTCCATGGGACTTTGGAATTCTCTTGCCAGATAATCTCCAGAGTCCTTGCTGTAGTTGGGCAATCGGAATTTCCTTGGATCCTATCTGTTGACCAGAGATATAGCAGACACTTTCTCGGAAGGCAATTGCAAACTCAGCCAATAGAGAGGAGATTGGGAGTAGTGAAAACTTCATAGCAGGAGAGTAGAGTACCTCGATAGCAATATAATGTGCTTTGCATAGCAGCAGACGAACAACACCCTTTGCCTTAGCCAATACTTGATTGCCATCTCCCAATATAATCGCAATTGGGCTACTCAGAGTCTTTAAATAATAAAAGGCATGTCAGTCAGGACAGATATGATCACTTGCTCCTGAGTCCACTACCCAGATTCCTACTGTATCTCGCATTCCTCTTCCAATTGCCACCAAGGTAGGTGGTTCCTCATTATCCACACTGGCATAGGTTGCACTAGTGGTTGACTCTCTCTTCCGTCAGAGGCTTTCAGTGCGCATGCTCAAATGGCATTCTTTTTGCGTATGGCCTCTCTGAGTACAGTACCAGCACTCAATACTGTTTCAATTTCCACTGCCCCAGTCCCTTCATGAACCATCCTGTCGACTGTAACTCGCCCTAAATGGGGCTTTACTTCTACCTCTTCTTTGTGGTACTCTACCAAAACCAGAATATGGTCTCCGTGAGTACTTATTTCCTCTTTCTGTATTGGTAAAAAGGGCACTTGTAGGATTTCTTGCCAGTAGGGCTTTATTGGCAGAGTCCGCTGTGTAACGACCCTACGTTATAGAGCTATGGCAACCTAGGTCTACGCCCATACATAAGGCCAAGAGGTTATATGGTAGACTAGGCGGGCATGCCTGAGCATGTCCGGGAGATATCCGATGGTCCAGATATCCCGAAGAACAGAAGGTACTTGAAATATAAGTGTACCGAGGTAGTGGAAGTAACGTGACCTTATCAGTTTCGGCCTAAGGATAGGCCGGAAGGCCGGGTGAGTTTACCCTGTCTAGGTAAGTCACGTTACCCTGCCATGGAGACTAGTTTCGTGTTACCATAGACATACTTACCCTACCTTTGGGATACTATTACCCTACCTTGCGTCGGAAACGTTCTCGGAAAGATTCCGTGTAATGTTAGGATTGTTTGTTACGCAATGACGATCGACGGGCACTTGCTTGCACCTCGATCAGAAGGCTACGGGAGGAGCTAGAGTGCTCTGAACATGCTGTAACTTGGCAGAATTATTCCTAACAGGTACCTGCGGCCCCAGGGTTCGCCCCGGGCGTCATGGGCCAAAATGGGTGAAGTTGCCGTCTTACTAGTTAAATGGAATCATTGAAGACATGTCCATAACACTGTATACGTCGCTGCCGTCCGTCCGACCGGAAGCTGTTCGCAGGATATATAAGGGGGCCAAGGTGAGAGGGTCAGGTACCTTCTCCAAAAGGAACGGAGTAAAACGGACCAAACCTGACGGAGTTAGCATGAGTTATCCGGAAGGGTCCCCGGAGTAGTCCGGGATAGCGCCGGAGACATCTGGGAAGGTTTTACGCCAATCATGCCTACACGTGCCCCTTTGCCATAGGCTCTTTATGGGTTGTTGGAAGACTCTAATAGCATGATACTTATTACGCTGAGTGGTGAGTCGGAGGTCAGGGACCATGGGTAGCGCCCACGGGTCCCGCCACCGACTCAGCTCTACGTGGGAGCGTGGTAGACCCCGTAAGTTCGCAGTCAAGAAAGATAGAGCTTAACTGGAGGACACCTGATGTCTACGGGTGCTTGCATAGGTCATAGCACATGGGAAGAGAGTCATTTAGTTAGCTTTCCTAGGAGTCTCGACAGTAAGCCACTGACGAGACACCGATGCGCAGAGGTTTTCGCTCCGGCAGGTGTATTGGTAAACAACTCGCAGGAACTGACGTGCATATGGGAGACTTCTGCTATAGTGCGCTGACACCTTCATCCCTTTGGGGATGCGGTAATGGTGCCGGCAACCCTTACGGAGAAGGGTATGCTCATGTTGGTTGGGGCGACCTGATGGGGGAGTTTTTGGTATAAGTCTGACTACTTGAAGCTTATACGAGAACTCTCCTGCCTCGACACAATCAACATCCTCTCAAGAGACTTTAATTGAGATAAGTCTGAGCTTAACGATATTAAGTTTTACTGTTTACTTTTTTTCTTTACACTTTACAAGAGTTGTGTTCGAGAGATTCGAAGTTTGGTGCGGTCGCATCCTTAGGAACCATCTACCTGAGGGAGCCCCCATTACACGCTGATCCAGATTCAGATACTTGGTTCTTCTTGTTCGTGAGTTCAGCTTCACGTTCTACAATCCCTGTGATGAAGTCATCAGCAGTGAGATCTATATCACGTGACATTCTTTGTATGATCGTATCATATTCGTTCGGGAGATCAGGAACCAGTTTAGAAATAAAGGTAGAGTCAGTGACCTTCTCAGTTGAGCCAGAGAGTTGTTGATACAACTTGGTTAACTATGTAAGGAATGCAATAACTAAGGGAAACTATGAAAGTAGGAGTCAATTGAATCCTCCTCGAAGAGCAAATTGTCCTGTACGAGATACAGTAGAATCATACTTTGCTCGCAGGGTTTACCACATAACCCAAGGGTCCATTGCGAGAGTAATTGGCTGGCGAGTGGCTAAACCACAGGAGGTGAAGATCATGACTCTGGCTTTCTCTCTGAGTTCTTCCCAAGATGAATGGCGGGGAGCTGGATTAGCAGGAGGCTCCAGTTCCTCCTGCTGGACAATCTTGAATGCTTGTTGGATTTCAAGGAATGCTTGAAGGTCTTGTGACCATCAATGATAGTTTGTTGGAAGGAGTACTTGTGTTTGGCCATATTTGCAAAGGTAGGTATTTTTGGATATAGTGCCACTGGTATTGCTGCTTGAGCCAAGATAGTTACTCGACATCATGGCTATTGGATTAGCACTTGACCGGGCTCATAACCTGTTGTAATATCACTGCATTCCAGAGTAGAGAAAAGACTTGTCATTCTATTCCATCTCCTGCAAGAAGGAAGTACTAATATACTACATGAGTTTAGCAGTCACTTTGAACAGCGTGTCCTATAACATCCAAGCCAGTTTCCCAATAGGACCTACTCAGACCCTCCAGCTCGGGATCCCTATACCAAACAAATCTGATGCGGTAACCATCTAGTAACCGAATCCTGAGAAGCCACATCTTCCAACAGCGCCTTAGCTTCGCCGGTTGCTCACCGTTTTTTAATGCTCACCGTTTGTTCGCTCTCTTCGCTGTCGCGATACCCTTCGCCGATCGGGACGTTCAAAACAACGTAGCCCTAACCTTCCAGGTGCGTCCCCCACACACTGACCAAGAAAGGCTAGCAAAGGTAGGACAAAACTCCCGTTGCCCACAGCCCCGGCCTTCCTCAGGGCCTTTCTGCTTCCACTTAAGCGTTTCCGCCTTCCTTCAGGCGGATGCACTGCTCCAAGACCACCGCGCATTCCCGCGGCCGAAGTGCTTTCGCGGGAGGCCAAACTGAGCCCGCAGAAGCTATAGTACACAGGCGTGCACCCGGGGCCGAAGCGCGCTCCCAGAAACTATGCCAACAAGAAAACCAACTATCGTGAGAGTGTGCCGAGCATAGTAAAGGCTAAAATTTGCAAGTAGCTCGAAATATTATCTCCGTGGGTATTTGCAGATATAGGCAGGTGTTTCAAGACATTTGAAGGAGTCTGGGGATATTTTCTTGTAGCGACGGGATATCTGCTCTGCATTGACAAAATATTCAAAAAATATACAGTGTATTATGAAAGCCTGCCGGCGCGCCTAGGCTCCCGTATCACCCTGGCTAGTCTCACATTTACCTGGCCTGGCCAGACTGTGTATGTATAAGCAATGTGCGGGTCAGCCTGGCTGCCTCCGGAAACTGCTCCCGGATCCCTACTTTCCTCGTATTCTTCTCCTTCCTTCCCGTCTCCCCGCTGTCATGTCCACGCCCCCCTCTATCCATTTTCGCTCCGTTCCACCCCTCACCCGCTTCCCATTACGATTCCCCACCCTACGTCTAGTGCCCCTCCAGTGCCCACTTTCCCCTCCCCAACACCTCTCATTTCCGGACTTCTAACTCCTCTCCTGGTTCTTTTCGGCGGTATTTCGGGCAGCTGCGCTGCATAGTTCTGGGTAAACTAAACCTGAATATTTCCACCCCATAAGCACAAGAAATAAAATGAATAAGTGCTGAATTCCGGAGGCAGGAATCATATCTGTGCGATTGCAGCTAACAAGTGAGAGCTAGTGTTTCGCAATACACTACGCAATAACTCACCATCGCTCACTCACCGTGCTGTGGTTGGCATACTAGCAGCGCTGTAGCCAGATTTCTGACATTTGTAGTGTGTTGGGGTGGCCCGTAGTGCGCCTTGATGAAGGAGGTTGTGAGTTTATAGCCCGTACGGGCGCGGGAGGATATGTTATCAGGCCGTTTTGCGGAAGCGGAGGGAGGGGTGGTGCACTGCATGGTCTGTTTTTATCTTAGAATGCAGGGCCAAAAACGCCGTAGAAGGAAAGCTGACAAGAAATATGCCAGCAAGGCGGACGAGAGGGTGGTGAGTAATTCGCGTGATGTTTCAGCGTTGGGCACACAGCGTTGAACAATAACAAACGAGTGAGTTCTTATGGCTCTGGGTAGTAAAACAGGACTGATTAATGAATTTATCGTAGTGGGTGGGAAGGCATAGGAACTAATGTCGGTAAAAGAGAAAAGTAATAAAGAAAAATAGATATATATAAAAGCCGTCAAAATGCCCAACACTTCCCCCTCGTACCACACTGCAAAAACTTGCGACTCTTGACCTCTAGTTGGCCATTATAGTTGGTCCTACACAGTCTACCACTTTTACCTTGGATATTCCTACAATCTCCCCGCCTGTTGGAGCTAGTAGCCCACCACCCATACAGCTGGTGCAGCCGAACAGCCTCCGAAACGGCGAATCACTTTTCCGGCCTGCCGACCTGGCGCCGGGCAGCGACCCTACGTGAATGGCGGAGAACTGTGTTCCTCTGGGAACGACGGGGGGCAAGGCCAGCGGATTGGGACTGCATATTGTCAAGGTTTACTGGAAGTTCTTGCCGTGGACGCCGCCTTATCGTACCTGAATCGCCACGCTTACCTTGCAGCCGCACGACCGTAGCCAGGATTTTGACACTTGATAGGGTGTTTGGATGATCTGGTCCGAGGATCTCGTCGCGCCCCTCCAGTGAACGCCGATACATCTTCTCTGATTCGTCGTACCTTCCTTGGGATTGCAGCACCCCAGCCAGGTTGTTGACACTTGTTAGGGTGATTGGGTGGTCTGGTCCAAGAATGTCCTCGCAGGGCTCTAGTGTATTGTTAATCACTGGTGCTTCCTCCGGAGCTAGTCTCCGGAGTTCATTCCGTAGTGATTTCTTTCTTTCTCTATGAGGTATATCTTGTCGGTCAGGAACTGTATAATGATAGATATAGAATGTGGGGTAGTTAGTTGTCTTAGAGAAGCGGAGAGATGTGCATACCATAGCGGTGAAGCAAGAACCGGAGAAATGACCGCTAAGCAGCGGTAAAGAGGGCGATCGGAGAGAATGTGGAAGAACATCGGTAAAGGCAGCGATGGGACAGAAGACCGGAGGACCGGTAATGAAATATCGGTGAAGAAAAGAAGAGAAGGAGGTATGCGAAGTGGTGGAAACATGCCCGTGTATGTTCAGACTCCTGGAAGAGTTGCTATTAGTACTTTGCACTTAAGGGCTGTGATGACCCACCTTAGTTGTAGTAGCAAGTTGTCAGTTCCTTTATCTCTCTCAAATCAAAGTCTTCGTTTCAATCCTGTTCCCTTCTAGAGCAAGTTCTCACAGACACGATCAGATTCCAGCGTCAGTTTTTGTTACAGTGCACGCCGATGCATCTTCTCTGATTCGTCGTACTTTCCTTTGGATTGCAGCACCCTAGCCACGTTGGTGACACTTTTTAGGGTGCCTGGGTGGCCGGGTCCAAGAATCCTCTCGCACCCCTCCAGTGCCAGCCGATGCATCTTCTCTGATTCGTCGTACTTTCCTTGGTCTAGTAGTGCCCCAGCCAGGCCCTCGACACTTGTTAGGGTGTCTGGGTGGTCTGGTCCATGAATCTTCTCGTCCCCTCCAGTATATGCCGATACATCTTCTCCGATTCCTCGTACTTTCCTTGGTTGGATAGCGCCCACGCCAAGTGTCGAATAGCGACCTGGCCGATTACATGATTTGGGTCCAATGATTTCCCAATATGCTCTAATAACCTCCGAAGCATGTCCTCGGCTACATTTCCCTTTCCTTGATGTATGCACATCGCACCCAGGGATAGAACTCTCCTTGGACCCTCCTCATCCCAGTCACGCCCTTTGCTCTCCTCCCTAAGTGCAATACATCGACGCAATTGAGTTTCTGCGTTATTGTATGAACCCACATCATGAAAGTACCATCCTAGGCGAAAACAAAGCTCTTCGGCAATGGGATCCGTTGAATTGTTGGTTACTGCAAGTACATGAGGGATGTATGCAGAGCTGACATCCTTCCACGTGGTCAAATGCGGACGGAAAACTCTTGAAACTACTTTCAGTGCATTGGCCCCCCATCGACTTAACTCTTCCGCTGGTAAATACACTTGCAAAGACAGTTGCACCAATCGATGTAGCTCGTAAAATGTCTTTCCCTCATGTGTGATGGCCGTAACTAGCGAAAATCCCAATAGTTTTCCAATTGCCTCATGAAACTGGATTTGATCGTCTATCCCTTCCAAACCGCTTTGGCGCAATAGCTCTTCGGGTATGTTCTGACGATCGAAGAAGGCGATTAAACGCAAGAGATCCGCCGCTAGGGGCATCCCTATTGTAATTCGGTCAAAGGTGATGAAGTACGTAATGAGGGTGCTCTCAGTAATGTCGGTCTCTCGTTGGATATCGCAAAACGGCCGTGAAAGAAGTCTCTTGGCGTCGTCGTCGCTTCCCCGAAAAATGGACCAGTAAGTAGAAGGCGGAGTCTGGGTTTCTGTCATGAAGGCTGCCGCGCCTATGATAGCCAGTGGGATGTGATGGATAGAGTTCAGGATCATTGTGATCGCCTCCTTTTCTCCATCACTTGAACTGTTCCAGTTACCCAAACCTTTCAAAAACAATCCATGGGCTTCATTCTCCTGCATCTTTCCGACCTCAATCCTTTCACAACTCTGCCGGAATACAACCTGGGCTGATCTGGTGGTGAGTATCAAGGTACCCCGAGACCCTTGTGGTACAAATTTGGAAATACGACCGCTGTTGCCCATAAAGTCCTCCTCATTGTCGGGATTGTCAATAACCAACACCCAATCGCCACTGGCTTGTCCTTCAAACCACCTCTTTATATTTAACAGGATTCCCTCCTCGTCTGGCTCACCGCTGGCTGGCGGAATCCGAACATGTTGCGCTATCGCTCTAAAGTCCTCGCTAAATTTTGGTAGCCCACTCCCGCGCACCCAGAAAACATCACATTCGCTCTCGCTTGCGCGCCGATAGAGGTATTCGAGGGCAATCTGGGTTTTCCTAAGCGAGGTTAGTAGACCCCTAAAATGGTGATCATGGATACATACCTAGAACCGCCTAGTCCATGAAGCGCGATCCGGTTGTGCCCGGTAAATTTACGCTCAGATAACCTCCTTAGCGATTCAATGAGATCCTCACGGCCAGTGAACTTGCTATTTATGCAATAGGGGATTATGCGATAAGGCCTGGATGCTTGTTCTACTAATAGCGCTTCAGAACATTGCACGAAATCTCCCTGGAAAGCTGACAATACCTCTTCCCCCAGCTCCAAACACACATCCTTGATTAATTGTTCCGTAATTAGCGGCATTGTTCAGGTAAGCCATGTTATTACTACTGCCGAAAACATTGCGATCCCCGGAGTTTGCGCTGAAGTCTCCCCCGATATCTCCCTGGATTCCTCTGGGAAGGATATTAGGCGCATGCTTATTATTTTTGAAATCGCAGACCTTGGGCGGAAGGGGAGCCTACCGATTCATCCTGTGCTCTAGTTTTCTGCTCACTGTGGAGCCGTTTTCGAGGGTTGGGAAGGGAAGGGCAGTAACCAATAAGATGTCGCTATCGTACCGGTATCTGAAATGGGAAAGGAGGGCGATCTCGCCAACGGAGGCTGTTCAAAATCGTTTCGCTCGCGCTAAAACATGTCATTACTACGAGATATGGCACCAAAGAACGAGTTGCCGAGGACCCAACCTTGAATATGGAGATGAATAATTCTCTAGTCTTGAGGTAGCTTTGGCATGTAATCCCAGCTCCGGGTCGGGCTATTCAACTTCCAAGAAGTCCAAAGATCTGGAAAAAGGGTACAGAATGGGGATTAGAGCGACGGCGTCCCGGGGCAGTGAGTAGGATGAAAGTTCACTCCGAGCAACTCGGAAGTCAAGCTAGCAGCCTAACGGGGGAGCTCAGGAAAAGTGAAGAATACGGTACCCTAACCCTATAGACAGCTCCCTCGGATAACCGTCTGGGAAGTGTGGTGGCAGTTGGTTGCCTTTGGACAATAATCAGAATTTGGTGCGTTTCTTTTTACGCCTCAGAAGAGTCTACATAAGATGATAAGCTGACAACAACCTCCGGACTGCACAGGATTTTCCCGCATACCGCGACCGCGAGCACAGCTCAAGTACCTAATAGTTGCAGCGCATTCTAGAATACACGTTTGAGTCCTCTATCGGTTGGAACTGCTGAGTGCAGAAATTTGAGCATCCTCATGTAACCAACCATGCCGATACAGAAAATAGAGTTCGGCCCCTCCTCGGTGGGTTCCTTACGCCGATATGATATGACGCAGCACCCCCGTCCCCCAACAGCAGGCTGTCCCATCAGCAAGATTAAACCAACGTGCAATCCTGCCCCGACACCGGCAGTACCTCGAAAACCACAGCCGGCGCATGAAACAGTGAAAATCGAGGACATACCACTCCCTCATTGCATCAATCATAATTTCGCGAGGCTCATGAAAACCAGCAGACTTTTTTCTGCGCGCGGAAGCGCTGCCGCCCCAGCCGTGGGAACTCCCAACGGGAATTGGATAGGTGGTATCGGGGGTAGCACAAGGCGGCTTGCATGCGGTGTTTAATTTGTGGTATCGGTAAATGGCCGGTAAATGCCATGTGGCCACACACCCCACTCAGCTCTATTGAAGATAGAATCTTGGACGTCCGAGGCAGCGAGCGAGGTTCAATTAATATGGTGAATAGGGTACCGGTACTGTACTAAGCAATAAGGCTAGAGCACGTAATTTGCTCGAGTACAGTATCGTAGTTTGCGTGATCGTGCGGTTGGATCAGGTGTCCGCCGGCATAGTAGAGAAAATGTGAGCCTGCAGCAGTGCAATACGGACTGGTGCGCCATGAATCCAGAAGTCACCCGAGGTCGCATGGCAGTTAGCCCCCACGAAGATTCGCTAAGTTGTTTTTAGTCGGGGAGAGGTGGATCCTCTCGCAAACTTAACATCCACCACTGGTATGATACTGGTGGTCTCGGATACACTATCATAGAGCACGCTGCCAATTTGGGAACTTCTGCATCTTCGTATGTTGAAGACTATATCCATCCAATTCCCGCCTTATTGTAATTGAACTTCCGCCCCACTTATGAAGTATACGGTACTGTACTCCGTACATTCAAACAACAGTCACCCCTACTTGGCCTCATTGCATCGCTACCACTTTTCCGAATCCCTGCTTGACATTGGTGTTCTGTCAGCAATGATTGTGTACCCCATTGCCCCTTCAACAAGCCCTTCCTTAAGCTCTTTATCCTCGTTTTTATGAGGGACAAACAGCAGAATATCCATTGGATAAATTATCAACAAAGCTTTAGCTCATCTACTACCTCACCCTCCTCCACCAGCTACTCGTTTCGGGCTAGGATTGCCTCCCTCGTGACGCCTGCAGCCTCTTGGCGGTCTCCAAAGCATTGAGTTTTTGTTCTCCGGGGGGCTTTATTGCGCCCCTCCCGAGCCTACTGAAAGGGCTTCAAGTTCGCCGATGTTGCCTGTGTTTCAGCTATGTTACATAACTTAATAGACGAGCATTACTATCTTATTCAATAACATAGCCAGCCTGCTAACAGCCAATAAAGTTGTGCCATTGTATGGTTTGAGAACCTTGTAATGTCCCTCCATGCTTTCGTTTTCTCCCACTATTCGTGGGCTTTGTGCAGGGCTAGAGAAAGAGATCGCCGCTAGTGCACGCGTACGACACAAAATGTAGCGGACTTCAAGTAGTTGAATTTCATTCCCCGGTTGCCCAATGAATATAAAGAAATACCCGTGCGAGCTTCAGAACTATGCCCACCTGTCACAAACGAAAAGCTTGGGGTCTGCGGAGATAAACCCATGTTTCGGCAACCTTAAAATTATTCAATCGGGGTTGCAAAAGGGCGACAAGACCAGGGTTTCACATGCAAAAAGCGCCAAGACTCTATCCCTTTATTAGTAGATAAATTTAT
>LN891123.1:0-11433 GCA_900010015.1 Tuber aestivum | reverse complement strand
AAGGGATAGTATCCTAAAAAATGAATTGTTGATTTGTGACAACCTGGAAGGGAAAATCCACGGGATTCTCTTGGATGGGCAACCAAAAATGTTGAGTTCAATTGATTGAACAGAGGTGGTGTCATAATGTTGTGAAAATATGGCCGCTGTGCATATAAAACACGCCGCCACTAGTGACTTCTTTCCTCCGCCTTGTTTGGAAGAGTGCGCGCGGGGCTCTTGCGTTTTCCTGTGTTTCATTCTGGTAATTGTGTCTTGCGATAGTAGGATCCGAGAGTCTTCCTGTGCCTCCCTGGTTCGCTCAGCATCGTCGTTGTTGATTCAACCTTGTAGCGGGGCACACGGGAAAGCGGAAGATCAACATGATACCCGTGGGCCTTATCTGTCCAAAGTCTGGAGTGAATGGAGGGGTTACAATTACTAGGGAGTGCTGTTGTTGGTAGTTATATACAAGTAGAATATTTCTACAAAATCCTGCATCATAAATCTTGTTCAGTTAGTTTAAGACTAGATCTCGCAAATGCTAACTTCCACGGCTTCACTTCCAATAGCTACAATGCCTGTTCCCTTCCCCACCCTGCTTATCGCCGTGACTCTTCCCACGAGAATCAAAGATGTGCGCCAGTTCTGGTAAATAGCACAACCGCACAAATGTGCTACAAACAAGTAGCTGTCGCTTCTTTATTAGATCGCTAGCTATATAAAGGGGGGGAAACGTAAACACATCTATCCTCAAAGAGCCCTTCTCCCCCCCACCTGCCTGTAAGAACCTGCAGTCAGAGGAGAACCCGGTAATACTGATGGGAGTGACTAACCACTCGAGTGGCCTTACTGGCTTTGAATTTTCCTTCCTTACACCAACCAGGATGTGCCTACCACCACCGATGCCCACAGTGTGATCAGATATATTTACAATCCCAATGTGGCTGCCGATGGAGACCCTGCTGGTGCCCCCGCTCTCAAGGGCCATGGTTCCGCACCCGCCCTTGTCTTCCAGCTTGCAACCACCTTTTATGAGAGTACCTCCAATCCAAATACCCTGCCTACTTTATTTCCGCCCCCGAAGATGCGGAAGGCCTCCACTGAGCTCTACACCTGGGTGCGACCATATATTCTTGTTACCTTTAGAATAGTGGCTGTCGAGAGGGTGTGGAAGTATTTGTGCCTGCCAAGCTATCATGCTTGTGCTGGAGGGGTGGAGGGGGGCTGTTGAAATAGATATTGCGCAGGTGTAGGGAGATGGAAGGTATTTTGGGATGCCGTTAGGTGGCGCAGGCCGAGGGTTGAGCTAGGGCCAAAGAAAAGGAGAACGGGGTGGCAGGGGTGCGAGCGGGGTTAATATCATTTACTGGCGGCATGTAACTGCTTGACGCTCAACGAAGGAGTTGGAATTATACCTGGCCACCACCAATCCCTATTCCTATCCGCAAACCTCACTACCGTCAACCGCTGCAACTGCAACCTCTGGGAACATTATATGCCCAATTTGTAATCCTCCTTAGAATCTGCACAATATTAGGCGCAGACCTTACTGTTAAAATTAGAACGACTCGCTTATCCTGTACGGTCGCAGATATGAGTCGGTGTGACTCACACCTGCGACCATGTATGACACATAGATATTTCCTTGGTTGGGTGGCTGCGCACGTGACTAGAACTTGGGTATAAAGGAACGGGAATCTCTCCTAAGTTATCTCTTAGTTCGATAGCGCAAGCGGGAAATACTTTCTTACAGTTTAATACTATATTGCGTTCAACTCACACTGTGATCTTACATTCTAAGAAACACTTCAGAGTTACCAATATTTTCACTTACCGCCTCCTAATCCCCACCTTCCTCCTCTTCCCCCACCCCGCCTATGTTCTCATCACTACCCTCCATGCCTGCACCCCCTGACCTCACCCTCTTCCTTTCTGGATCACCAAGGTGGGTCATACCCCCCCCCCTCGGATGAGGACTTCAGGAACGGGGCCGCGAAGCTGATGCGCCGAGCCTCGATTGGCAGATCATATGACGAGCATTTCATCATTGGAGTCTTTCCATGCCCAAAGATGTTCTCCTTCTCCTTCTCTTTTTTCGTGCTCCTCTGAAAAGGCATGACCAGCGCCCCGAAAACCATTGATGGTTATTGCAGTGATACCGGAAAACCCCTCATCGACAAAGAACTCGTCATCTTGCATCCTATGGCTTTGCTCTTGCACCCTCATCTCCGTCACTAACTAGTGCGGTCTCTACCCCTCCCCCGCTAGTGTAAGGAGATCCATCATAGACTTTGTTCGCTTAGCGTGCGAACCCTTCCGTGTTGCGGAAGATTAATTTTTTCGCGAAACCGCTCTGCGGATCATTCTTCTGGATGAGCGCCCCTTTATTTCTTCCTTCTGCAGGTCCGGGCCCGGTGAGAACCAGGGAGGTGGGTTTCGAAGCACCAGATTTCAAACTGCATCTTTTATCGATTTGGATTATGAGAGAGGGGGTAATTTTAGGATGCTGATAGTAGTTCAGGTGGAGGAAGCGGTGCTTAAGGAGTTCAACTTTTTTTTGGTTAAGATGGGGGCTCGAGGAATTGGGGGGCTGGGGTCGGTTCGTTGAGCCTCATGTCCCCCCTTCTAGAAAAGTAAACAACTCTTTTGTGTTGCTTGGTGGTACTTGTACTCGAGGACATGATGTAACACATGAGTTGAGCCGCAAGGCCAGCAAAAAAAAAGGGGGACCAAGCATGAAAATTGTTGATGCGAGCGGTAGCCTGATGCAATTATTAGCGAGATTCTGCTCCAGAATTCTAAAAAGTCCGGGAACTAGGCCAAGTTAGGATAGAAACTAAGCTACATAAACTATTATAAGTTGCTACTCGAATACAAGGGAGGAGGGATATATCACTACCGTAGATGAATGTAGGAGGGTTAAGAATTAGTGTGATGAAACTAACCATTGTCAATTGTTTTCTTTTTAATAATATCCCATTATCTCTGCACGAACTTAACTAAACTTTTAGCTCGCATGATAAAAAAGTTTCTACATTAACCTTGACCGCTCTTCTCGTAGCTTCACACTAATAGTGTGTGGTTTGTGGTGGATTCAGAATAGCCAGAGTTTACTTTCTCCTGCAAGAATATAGCTGGGTTTTTAACAGTTCATAGGGCTCCGCCATTATAGGATCTGTGAACCTCCTAAAGCCCCTCCCCTGTTTTGTTTATTCTCACGGTTCGTGGACTTTGCTCACTGGAGGCTCTTGTGTCCGGTAATAGTATTTTAAGTTCTCATCTGTCATTGCTCTCTCTCCCACTCACTTTTCCTGTGTATGGAGAAATAATCTCATGTAAGGGGATCAAGTAAACTGATATTCCATCTTTTTTCCCGATCCTCTCTTCTCCACTTCAGTTCTGTTCTCTTTTATTTACATCCACTCTCTATTGTCCTCGTTCATTCCCATGCCATCCACCATACTCCTTTACTCCTCCCCATTTCCCCACAGTTTTGAACTTCTCACCGCTTTTCCATAACCTTTCAACAAGATATTTAACTGTTACATGTTCACCGTGAAACGTGTCCTGAATCTTGTCGTAAATTGCTAGGCGCGGCTCGGTATGCTCTCACGATGGTTTATTTGCTCGCCTAGTTTCTGGGAGTGTGTTTTGGTTTCGGGCGCAGTTTGCCTTCCGCCCATGTAATTTGGCTGTTTCCGGAAAGCGCTATAGCTGCGGGAATGTGCGGGAGTCTTGGAGAAACGCATCGATTGGAAGGACAGCGGGAAGGCTGTGAGCAAAGAATCAAAGGGCGGTAGAGTGTCGGAGAGTTTGGTGCTTGGAATATTGCATATCAGGAGGCTATGGATAGCCAGAGTCTGCCCTTCCCCTCTCAGCTTTTCTTGTTTGCTAGAGTGTGGGAGATGTACCTGGGAAGTTAGGTCTTCGTTGTTTTGTGGTAGATATATACTCCTGTCGTTATTGTTGCTTTAGCATGCGCGATAGAGTTAGTTAGGCAAAGTGAAGAGTCCCCCCCCTTGTGAGTTATTCTATCCGCAGGTATTTTCCCGATATCTACTCTGCATGGGCGAAATATGTACAACCTACCCGGCAGATTGCGAAAGACTGTCGGTGCTGACAGGCACCCATAAAACCCAGGTAAGTCAGCCGGCCCCGGTGGACAGTGGGTATAGGCTATGTGTGGGTCGGCCTGGCTGCTTTTGAAGGCTGCCCCCAGCTCCCTACTACTTTTCCCATCCTCTCTCCCTTCTCTTCTCGTGGCGATCTTCTCACCACCTTCATCCCCTCGTATTCTCTTGGCTGGTTCTCTCTTCTATTCTCTTCGCTGCCTCCCATGTCTTCCCGATACCCTCTTTTCGTCTCCCCGCTGCCTCTAACGCCCGAGCTTCCCACCTATCGCCTTGTTGTTTGGAACAAGATCATCAGTCGCTACATATCCCTCGCCACACAGACCCAGAATCTTTCCATCTGAGAAACAAATGAAGTAAAGGAATAACTGCGAAATTACGGAGAAATAAGTCATCTCTGTGCAATTGTGACGGACAAGCGAGGACTCATGTTTCGCAATCCACTAAACAGCAACCCGCTCTCTCCAGTCCATCGTACTGTTGTTGGCATACCGGCAACGCTAGCGCCGGGTTTCTAACACTGGTTGGGGTGGCCCGCGGTGTCCATGATGGAGAAAGTTGCACTTCGTGACCCGGCCAGGCACCGGAAGGGACTCAAAAAACCCAGGATGAAAGCAGGCAGGAGTCCAACCAGGAGGGAGGACATTGGAGGGTGGCGAGTAACCGGGAGTGTATTTTGACATAGGATACAGGGTTGAATAACAGATGGTAATGAAACGAGTGAGTTCTGATGATGCTGAACAGTGAAAGAGGATCGATTGATTCCACGGAATTGGGTGAAAAACCATACGAACAAATATATCGCGAAAGGAGAAAGTGACAAGGGAAATAAATAGAAAGAAGGGGCAAAATTCCCAACACTTCCTTTGTGCTACACTCCAACCACTTGCCACTCACAACCTCTAGTTTCACACTCTTGGTCCTGCACCGTCTCCCGCTTTTGTCCCGTACATCCCCACCCGGTTAAAACTAGTAGCCCGCTTCTCGCACGCCTAGCGCAACCGAACTGTCCCCGTTATCCTGAATCATTTTGTCGGCCTGTCGACCTGGCGGAGAACTGGGATCCTCAGTGAACGGCGGGGAACCGCGGTACTCGGTGAACGACGGAGGGCACGGCCAGCATACTGGGCCCGCATATTTTTCAGGATTTCTTGTAGTACCCGCCGTGGACGCCCCCTTCTCGTCGCTGAAACCCCACGCCCACCTTGGAGCCGCACCGCCACAGCCAGGTTGTCGACACATTATGATAGGTGGGTGGTCGAGTCCAAGAATCTTCTCACGCCTCTGCAATGCACGCCGATTCGTAGCCTCTGATTTATCGTATTTTTCTTTTTGTTGCAACACTATAGCTAGGATACAGACACTTGTTAGGGCATTAAAGTAGTCGGGTTCGAGGATCTTCTAGCGCCCCTCCAGTGTACGCCAATTCATCATCTCTGGGAGTACATCGAATTCAAATACCTCGCCCATTTTATTTCCGTCCAGGGAGATACGGAAGGACTCTGTTGGCTTCTGCATATCTGCCCAACTATATATCCGGGGTACCTTTGAGGATAGTGGCTGTTGGGAGGAGGGGTGGCGGGTGGGGAAGCGGAAGGCTGATATCATTGACTAGTGACTTGTTGACTGCTTGGGCCAAAGGCGGGAGAGGTGGGAGGTATACCAAACTACTGTCGGTCTCTATTCCCACCCACCAACCTCTCTAGCCGCAACCTTCCTAGAACCTTATGCGTCCAGCCTGTGGTACCCCCCGGAACCTCCCCTAGACTTGACACAGATCTCACCGCCTCCTAGTCACTGCCTTCCTCCTCTGCCCCCATGCCGCCCTTGCCTTCACCACGACCCCCTGTACCTGCACCGTCAAACCTCACCCTCTTCCTATCAAGGTCACCAGCAGCTCCCCCGGGTGTCCGATAAATCCTTCAAACTCCCTGCGCAGCTGTGCAGAATACTCCTTCCCACTCACTAATGAGGCCTTCGATTCCGGTGTCGCAAAACTTATACGCTAAGCCCAAATTGGCAAGCGATACAGTGAGCATTGCCTCACCGGAGCCTTGCCATGCTGAAAGATATCCCTCTTCCGGCTCTATCAATGAACTATAACCGGTGTCTCAAATATCCTTAAGGTGATTGCAGCGGCACCGGACGGCCCCTAATCCACCAAGAATAACTAGTTGTCCCGAACTGCTCCCACCACCGCATCCTCATCTCCATTCCGGACCAGCGTGCTCCCCGCACTATCATCGCTACCGTCGGGAGATCCATCAACTTCATCCAACCAGTCTGCCAACCCTTCTGGGTCACCGAAAATTAAAATTTTGCGGGATTCCCCTACGGCGCGGATTTTCTAAACGAGTATGATACCGGTTCATTTGCTCCTGCTCGGGGCGCGGGCTTCACGGGGACTAGGCAGGTGGATTTCGCAGGGCCAGCTGTCAAGCCACATATTTTGGCCATTCGGATGGTGAGGGGGGAAGATAATTGCAAGTACGCTGATGGTAGGCGAGGAGGTAGGGCTCAGGGAGTTCATTTCCCCCATGTTGCATGGTCGCGTATACCGGTACTCTACCACGTGATTTGAGCTACGCCAGGCGCAAGTCTCAAGGTGGGCAAGGGGGTTGCGCATTTGGGATGAAAGTGATTGGCAGGGGTGTTCATGTGACGCAAAAGCACGAGTACGAGTACAACGAGTTACAGTAAGTTAGACTGCGAAACCAGATTGACATTATCGGTCTTTCTTCCTCCCCTTTGACGACCTAGTGCGCTGCATAATATTACATTGCAAAGGGGGGGCTTGATTGAAAAACATTAGCAGACACAACCAGTAGTTTATGGCAAGATTTAGGCAAAATAGGCAGGATTTTGGTAGCGATATCGAATGGAAGCTGCTTTCACCGAGCTAATTTAATCATGTACTTGTATACTCACGCAAGGGAGAAAAACAAATTCCTAGAACCTGCTATCCCATGGTTACTAATCGAACTACCTATTATGCGTAGTTATTAGCCTGATCGCCGGAGGAGACACACTAGGTGCGTACCTTGGCTCAATAATGCTAGCACAGTATCTAAGCGAGAAAACCCAAAATTTGGCGGTCCATGTAGAAATTGTTGGCTATGGTGGAAGTATGCTACAGTAGCCTCCTCCTCTCTTCTAAGCGAGCAGTTTACCATACCAGTTTTACTGTAACGACAAACGAGATAAAAAGATGAGTCTAACACTCGGGTGTAGAGGCGGAAGGCTGAATAAACTTACTCCCCTTGTGTGAAATGGAAGAATCAATTCAGCATGCCTTTTTAGCGGACAAGGAAGAAGCTCTAATACCTAAAGTTTCCGTCAGGTCCCCCAAGGGTGCTTGCCGTAGAAGTATGCCCAGTTCCAAACATATTATCCTAGGTTACACAAAATTCGCCAATGGCTCAGTACTGTACTGTTATAGCACCTCTGGCGATGCTGTAGCTTGGACGCCA
Organism: Tuber aestivum; assembly: GCA_900010015.1. NCBI lineage: Eukaryota > Fungi > Ascomycota > Pezizomycetes > Pezizales > Tuberaceae > Tuber > Tuber aestivum. The sequence goes on along the minus strand of LN891123.1, from coordinate 3,851 downwards.
CAATCCCCTCATTCTTGCAAGCTCACTTTTCACGTGCACTCCTCCTGTGTGCCCGACAGCTCGACATCACCTTCTGGCTGAACATAACATTTTGCTTAATGCAATCTTGCTTCTTAATATGATATTTAAGGCCTAACCTAATTGACATCTCTGAAAATTCTCGGATTCTGGTATCTCAGGACATGGGGTGGCTACTTTTTCTTGTCATCCAAATATGTTGCATAATATTTTGCCCGGTATGATACTGGTAGTATATCCGTCGTCCCCAATCTTACTGCCAGTTGAGGTATCTAATTCTTAGATTCAATATTTTTCTTTTATACACTAAAGGTGTTGCAGATAGAGTTATAATAAGCATATATATAAGCCCAAAGCTGCCTTAGAATATAAAGCGATCTGGAGCGGCAAAGTTGCGCTGGGCGGGCGGGCACTCGGGAAGATATGGTACGGTGCAAAGCATCTAAAGGCGGGACCTCCGATGAAACAGGAATTCCGGTGAAACTTTGCAACCGATCCGGGTAATGACAAGAAATGCCAAGTTCTATACCCTAAATAAAGCATCAAAACAGGGCGTAAGGATAGGAACTCCGTAACCAAGTTAGACAGGAATAATTTTCACAAGTTACCCTGAAATAACTATTCCATAACCTTATGCTAGCCTTTTGTCTTTAGCTCATAGTTTTTTATTTGACGAACTCATATCTACTCCACAGTATATTTCAGCACAGCACTATGTAGATTGTGTCACTTGTTTCACTCTCACCAAAATTTTCACTTTTTAATCTTTAATAACTTTTGCTCACAGCCTTTAATTTTTTAAAAAAGAACCGCTACTCTATTCTCCATGGAATTAGCTTTATCCTAGCCATTTTTTCTTTGCAAAATTTCTTGTTGTGGTTGACTAATTAGGAATCGCATTTGGCCTATTTGGAGGACCCGGTTTGGGTCCGTTTGCACTATCTCCTTGACTGGTGCGACAGTAGAAAATTTAATGCCGCTAAGATTAGTGGCTTAGACACAGGTTTAGCAAATTCACACAGGCGTAAACTTGAGACCATACCTAATATTAGCTACATGATCGTACCTACGCACATCATCATTGAAGAATACTGAGGCAGCCACTTGGTCATTCAGATCTAAGCCACTGATCTTGGCGGCATTAAATTTTCCACTGTCACACCAGTCAAGGAGATAGCTCCCGAGAAGCGAGATTGCAGGGATGCAGGGGCTGCGGCACCCTAGCCACAACCTAGCCACGAGCAAGCCCACGAATCAGTTGGGGGTTGCGGGGTGCTACTGAATATGTTCTCGCGATGGTTTGTCTGTTTGTTCACGTGGTCTCTGGGGCCACGCTTTGCGTTCGGGCGCACTCTGGCTTCGGCGCAATTGGGGCTCCGCAAGTGGCGATCGCTCTTCGGCCGCGCGAATACGTGGGAGTCCCGGAGCAAGAACTTCTCGAGAAGGAAAACGGAGGAAGCGGCAAGGCCGTAGGGAAGATCAGAAAAGTGGGCTTGGGCAACGAGAGCTTTGTCTTTCCTTTGTTAGCTTCTCTTGTTTGCGAGTGTGTGGGGGGCGTACCTGAGGGGTTAGGACCTCGTTGTATTTGTGGTTGATCTGTACTCCTGTCATTACCATTAGTTTAGCGTGCGCGATAGAGTGAGTTAGGCAGAGGGAAGAGTCCCCCCTCTCGTGGGTTGTGCGATCGTTTCGTGTGGGCGAGCTTGGCGTTTCGTTTCGTTTCGTGGTGTTCCTTGTCTGCCATTGGTTGCACCGTTTCACATAGTGATTAGTTTCGCAGCCTATCATTCGCTCGTTGCCCCCAAGCGCCTTAGCTCGGCCAGTTGCCCACCATTTTTTAATGTTCACCATTTGTTCGTTCGTTTCGCTGTCGCGATAGCCTTCGCCAATCGGGACATTTAAAACAACGAAGCCCTAACCTTCCGGGTACATCTCCCACACACTGGCAAGCAAGAAAAGCTAGGAAAGGAACGACAAAACTCCCGCTGCCCACAGCCGCTGGCCTTCCACCGGGCCTTTCTGCTTCCACTCCAGCGTTTCCGCCTTCCTTCAGGCGGATGCACTGCTCCAAGACCTCCGCGCATTCCCGCGGCACAAGTGCTTTCCCGGGAAGCCAAACGGAGCGCGCGGAAGCTAAAGTACGCCACAGCCAGAGCGGACCCAGGGCCAAAGCACGTTCCCAGAAACCATGCCAACAAGAAAACCAACAATCGTGAGAGTGTGCCAAGCATAGTAACGGCTAAAATTTGCAAGTAGCTCGAAATATTATCTCCGTGGGCATCTGCAGATATAGGCAGGTATTTCAAGATATTTGGGGGCGTCTGGGGATATTTTCTTGTAGCGGCGGGATATCTGCCCTGCATTGACAAAATATTCAAAAAATATACACTGTATTATGAAAGCCTGGCGGCGTGCCCAGGCTCCCGTATCGCCCTGGCCAGTCTCACCTTTACCTGGCCTGGCCAGACTGTGTATATATCGGCGATGAGCGGGTCAGCCTGGCTGCCTCCGAAAACTGCTCCCGGATTCCTACCTTCCTCCTATTCTTCTCCTCCCTTCTCTTCTACCCGCTGTCATGTCCACGCCCCCCTCTATCCGTTTTCGCTCCGTTCCACCCCTCACCCGCTTCCCATTCCGATTCCCCACCCTACGTCTAGTGCCCCTCCAGTACCCACTTTGCCCTCCCCACCACCTCTCATTTCCAGACTTCCAACCCCTCTCCTGGCTCCTTTCGGCGGTATTTCGGGCAGGTGCGCTGCATAGTTCTGGGTAAACTGAACCTGAATATTTCCACCCCATAAGCACAAGAAATAAAAAGAATAAGCGCTAAATTCCTGAGGCAGGAGTCATATCTTTGCGATTGCGGCTAACAAGTGAGAGCTGGTGCTTCGCAATACACTAGGCAATAACTCACCATCGCTCACTCATCGTGCTGCGGTCGGCATACTAGCAGCGCTACAACCAGATTTCTGACACTTGTAGGGTGTTGGGGTGCCCCGTAGTGCCCCGGGATGAAGCAAGTTGTAATTTTATAGCCCGTACGGGCGCGGGAGGATATGGCATCAGGCTTTTGCCGGAAGGGCGGGGAGGGGAAGTATACCGCATGGTCTGTTTTTAGCTCAGAATGCAGAGCCAAAAACGTCCCCGCAGGAAAGCCGGCAGGATTTCTGGCAGCTGGGAGGGCACGGGTGGGCAGTGAGTAATTTGCGTTATGTTTCGGCTATTGGCATACAGAGTGGAACAATAACAAATGAGTGAGTTCTTATGGCTCTGGTTTGTAAAAAAGGACTGATTAATGAATGTATCGTATTGGGTGGGAGGGCATAGGAACTAATATATCGGTAAAAGTTAAAAGTAACAAAGGAAAATAAATATATAAAAGACGGAAAAATGCCGAAAACTTCCTTCGGACCAGACCGCAGCAACTTGCCACTCCTGACCATTGGTTTGTCATTCTAGTTGGTCCTACACAGTCTACCACCTTTGCCCCGTGTATTCCTACTGTCTCCTCGCCGGTTGGAGCGAGTAGCTCACTACTCACACAGCTGGTGCAACCGGGCAGCCTCCGAAACGGCGAATCACTTTGGCGGCCTGCCGACCTGGCGGCGGGCAGCGATCCTACGTGAATGGCGGAGGACGGTGTTCCTCTGGGAACGACGGGGGGCACGGCCAGAGGATTGGGACTGCATATTGTCGGGGTTTACAGGAAGTTCCTGCCGTGGACGCCGCCTTATCGTACCTGCATCGCCAGGCCCACCCTGGAACCGCACCACCGTAGCAAGGTTTTTGACACTTGATAGGGTGTGTGGATGATCTGGTCCAAGAATCTTCTT
>LN891122.1:250458-272837 GCA_900010015.1 Tuber aestivum | reverse complement strand
GTTTTGGCGGAGTTCTGGCAGAGTGCTAACTTTGATGCCAGATTGCTTGTGCGCCCTTTAGACACACCACCTGATACTCAGCAGCATAGTTCTACTCGACACCGGCCTTCCAACGGTACCTCGGATGCCTGCCCGCCGCTGATGCTAGTTGAGTTACAGCCTGTTCTGCAAGTGGTCTTTACCCTGGCTGAGTGCAGACTTTGAGACCAGATTCCACGCACGTCCTTCCGGCATGCAGTCTGATACTCGGCAGTCAGATCCTACTCCAGGCCGGCTTTCTAGTAGTACCCCGGACGTCTTCCTGGCACCAATATTGGTGCAGTTATCACCTGTAAGGTCAGTGGTTCAGGCCAGATTTATAGTAATGGGTTGGGCGGGGGGTGGTTTCTTCCAGTACCATGTATTATAGAACTGACTTGAATATAATGACAAATACTGTGTATTTGAAAGGTTTCAGAATCTACATAGGTGACCTGGGTCACAAGGTCTAATTCTAGTATTGCATCGTGTAAATTGCAGTAGTGCTTGCTTATGTTCAGGCTGCATCCAGAGTTCTGGTGCCAAGGCTTGCCCTGCGTTCTAACTGCATCCTGAGTTCTGGTGCCAAGGCTCGCTTGTATTCTGGCTGGATCGTGACTTCTGCCCCCAAAGACTGTTGCGTCCTGAGATTCGGTAGCTACCGTCTTGCTTCCTGAATAACAGTTTACGTTCTGTGCATCCTTTGTATCAGATACACAGGAGGCACAGGATGCAAGCTTTTATTTTTCTTGATGTGCTTCATCCATGAAATCTTCCATTGCTCTCAAATCGAGCATGGCATGTATCATTATTACTTGTTGTTTGTCGTTATAAATGGTGGTTTTGATCATAATATGATCATTGTCATTATTATTCGTTTTCTGGCTTAAAAGAGTGTAATAGTTGACAATCGAGATGGGTTGGTCTTTCCGAGGATCCCACAGACCATTTATTGCTGGGGACCTTCATCTTTTGCCACCGTTTCATATTCGTTCTCGATTTCGATTTCCCTTAAGTTGCTGCATTGCTGGAATCTGGGGCTCAGCCTTGGGTTCTGTTCCTTTCTTCCTTGGTTTGGAGCTGGGTTGGCAGGTCATCTGCAATCCTTGATCCTGTACCCTCCTATTCCACATCTTAGGCATAGATTGTTGTTTGTTCACCCAAGGTACTCGTCTTTTGTAAGGTTGAGGGATCGTCTCTTTCTAGTAGTGTCCAGGTCCATAGTGTTTCCTCCTTGGGTATTGGTTCTGAAGGTTCCATTGTGGTTCCTAGGTGTACCTCAGTTTCTTATGTTCATATTGTTGCTTTGAGTCGTATTTGACTGGTTCCTTTGGATCCAGTCTAGTTGTCCAAACTGGATTTCTTTTCGAATGGCCCAGTGGGCCATTTCTTCAGTTGAAGTGAATTTTTCCTTGCTATACCTCCATGCCTCTTGATAGGTTCTTCTCAAGCCTTTCATGAACCATCTCCTAGCAGAGGGCTCGTCGCACTCTGCATCGTACTGGAGTAGTGGGATCTCATACCACTAATCGGTGACTTTCTTTTTTCCTTGGCGAATTTCTTCCATTTTGTTGCACGCCGAGTGGCTTAATTCAATGTCTGTGAATTGAGCTTCGAATACTGCCTTGAAGTTGGCCCAGTTCTTCCATGGTGCATTATTCCTGACCACAATAGAGGTTATCCATTTTAGGGCTGTTCCTTCAAGTAAGGTAATAGTATATCATATTTTGTCATGGTGGTTGCCTTGCGTTCATCCTACTGTGTCAAAGTAGCTCCAGAGTTGAACCCCGAATCCTCATAACCTGTTTCTTTCTCCATCATATTGTGGTAGGGTCTTGACCTTAGGTTGTTGTACTGTTCCTCTTATAGATGCTTGTATCATCTGTTCCACTTCGTCTTGTGGAATCATCTGGGGAGGCGCTGGCCCTGCGGGAGGTGGGCCTAGGGGTGGTGCTGGTCCCAACATTCTTTCAGGGTTCAGTGTTTCCGGTACCCCTTCCTCATCTGGAAAGGTGACTCATTTGGGTGTGACTGGAGTTCCTGTTCCCGCCAAGTATTGACTTGCTTCACTTATCGCTTGTTCTAATTCTTCCAGTCCAAAGCTATTGTCTGGAAGGTCCAAATCTCCTTCTTGATCTGGGTTGAACAAAGCCGTGGTGTAATCGTTAAGTGTCGCATTGTAGACATGTTCTAATGTTAAGAATGCTAGCATACACTGTGATGTGAGAGGTACCAATTCTTAATTCTTAGCGAGGTAATAGTTCTTAGGCCAATGCCTACACGATACTGATAGTCAAGTCCATTCGACTTCTATCTTATCGCACCTATCCCTCTAATGTTCTTAAGTTCTTACTTAAGACTTATTCGTCCATCATGGAAGGAGAGACAGTTTTCTCTCTCGGCAGGAAAGACAATCTTTGGGTTTCTTAAGATAAATCTTAAAGAGTGTAGAGGTAGGTTTTATTGTAATAACTTAAAGATAGGAAATACACAAGAACAACGTGTAAAGAGCTAATACTCAAGGTCCTAGTGACCCTTTATATAGTAGCTCTTCACCTGGTATGACTCATACCTCATGTCACGCGAACCCTGTGAGTCATACCCATGAGTCATGTGAAATCCATCACCAGACTCCAATGAGCCGCTGCACAACATACCTAAAACCAATCAAAACATAATAACCAAGTGAGGTGCGCAACTTGCATCACTTGAGTGAAACCTATAACTCATACATTTAGTCATATGTGAAAGTCATAACATCATGTGACTCACAACTGTGACTCACGAATAGGTAAACAAAGTAACCTATGGCGCACTAGTGTGTATTATGTGAAATCCGAACATACCGATATCTCAAAATTCTGAGCTATGTGAAATCTGCCTTGCTTTGTCACAGTTTGTAACACTAACTTGAACTAATTATTGTGTACTAGCTAGTTGCACTTCAAGCCTAATTGACTTACACATTCTAAGAATATGATCTACTAGTACCTTTGATCAAGGAATTGAATCCAGTGTAACATAATATCCATTGTACATTTATGTCTACTATAGTATTAAGAATCCTATGAGGCAGGTGTGTATGACAGGTAATGATTGTTATCTTGCGACAAGGGAATAGTTCTTAGGCCATTGCCTACGCTATATGGATAGCTAAGTCCTTTTCCCCTCAATTGTGTAGTACCTATTCCTTCAATCTTCTTAAGTCCTTACTTAGGACTTAATCTTAGGTCGTGGAAGGAAAGATAGTTTCTGGGTTCTTAAGTAAAGTAAAGAGCATAAAGGTGTTTTCTTATATAATCCTAAGTGCCGGGAATAAACTAGAGGAACATGTGCAGAGCTCATACTTGATGTCCTAGTGACTCCTTTATATAGTGGCTCTTCACCTAGCATGATTTGTACCTCACATCACGTGAACCTCATGACTCATAACTATGAGTCATCTGAGATCTGTCAGCTGACTCCTATGACTCACTGCCCAACATGCCTAAAACCCATTAAAGGTTAATAACCAAGTCAGGTACACAACTTGCATTACCTCAGTAAAACCGATGACTCATAATCTGAGTCATGGGCAAAAATTATAAAATTGTGTGACTTACAACTGTGAGTCACTGTAACGAGCATACGTTTTAGAGCTATAGTAACCTATGTCTATACCCATACATAAGACCAAGAGGTCAGATAGTATACTAGGCTGGTATGCAGAGGCATATCCCAGGAATATCTAATGGTCCGGATATCCCTAAGAGGAGGAGGTACTTAAGGAATAGGTGTACCTAAGTAGTGGTAGTAATGTGACAATATCCGCTCTGGCGTAAGAATAGGTCAGAGGGCTGGGTTAGTTTGCCATATCTAAGGAAGTCACGTTACCCTATCATAGAGACTGGTTTCATGTCACTATGGACATACTTACCCTACTGTTGGAACACTATTACCCTACCATCTGTCTGAATTGTTCTTGGAGGAATTTTGGGAAATATTATAGTTTGTTTGTTATGCAAAAGCAATCAACGGGCACTTGCTTGCTGATTGATCAGAAGGCTAGGGGAGGAGCTATATTGCTCCGAACATGCTGTAACTTGGCAGGATTATTTCTAACAGGAAGCTGCAATCACAGGGTTCCCCCCGGGCATCATGGGCCTAAATGGTTGAAGTTGCCATCATACTGGTCAAATGGTGTCTATGGGGACTTGTCCATAACACTATATACGTCGCTGCGGTCCATTCGACCGGAAGCTGTTCACAGGGTATCTAAGGGGGCCAAGGTGAGAAGCTCAGGTACCTTCTCCAAAAGGAAAGGAGTAAAATGGACCAAAACTAGGGAAGTTAGCATGAGCTATCTGGAAGGGTCCCCAGAGTAGTTCCAGGTAGTGCCGGAGACATCTGGGAAGGTTTTACGCCAATCAAGCCTATATATGCCCCTTTGCTGTAGGCTCTTTGTGGGTTGTTTGAGGACTCTAATAGCATGATACTTATCATGGTGAGTGGTATGTTGGGGGTAAGGGACCATGGGTAGCACCCACGGGTCCTACCGCCGGCACAGCTCTTCGAGGGAGCGTCATAGACGTTCTAAGTTTGTAATCAAGACAGATAGTACTTAACCGGAAGACAGCTGATGTCTACGGATGCTTGCATAGGTCATAGCACATGGTAAGAGAGTCATTTAGTTAGGTTTCCTAAGTGTCTTGACAGTTAGCCACTGGCGAGACACCGATGCGCAGAAGTTTTCACTCCGGCAGGTGTATTGGTAAACACCTCACAGGAACGAGGGTGCATATAGGAGAATTCTGCTAGAGTGCGCGGACACGTTAGGCCCTTCGGGGGGCGCAGTACTGGTGCCGGGGCAACCCTTTAAGAGAAGGGCATCCTCATATTGATCGGGATAACCTAATAGGGGAGTTTTTGGTATAAGTCTAACTACTTAAGGATTATACGAGAACTCTCCTACCCCAACACAATCAACATCCTCTTGAGAGCCTTGAATTGAGATAAGCCTACGCTTAACAATATTAAGTTTTAACATTTACTTTATTCTTTACACTTCACAAGAGCTGTATTCGAGAGATTTGTAGTTTGGTGCAGTCGCATCCTTAGGAACCATCTACCTGAGGGAGCCCCCATTACTGTCTATCATTAAGCAAGCTCCTCGCCTAGCTCTTCTCCTGATTTTTGATTTGGTTTGAACCTATGTTAAAAATCATGTCCGCTTCGGGAGTCACGATAGAAGAGGAATCGTCGAGTTGGGATAGCAGCTTTGGTATTGATGACAACCCACTTCAAGCAGCTAGTTTTAGAGCCTCGATAATTGCAGACGTGAAGGGTATTGGTGGGGCGAGTGCAAGGCAGCTGCTCGATGCAGCCCTGATAAATGGCCCTGAACATTGTTACGTGTTGATACTCTATAATGCAGCCCTAGCAGCATTATTGTTTACAACTGATAATCCCTTCGCGAATGGAGTCTTGGAGGGCTTCACTCATAAAGATGAAGAATGAAAAGAGATTCCAGGACCTCCCACAATCTCGGTCACGGAACTTTCCCATGATTACGTCAAACCTTATATCCTAAATAAAGTGATCTGCGAGGTTACTGGTGCAGAAAAGGAGTTGTTGTATCGGAATAAGAAGACCAAGAAACAATTTAGAAAACAAATTGTTGAGAGCTCAGTGGGATGGATGAAGAGACAGCAGGAGGCATTTGTGGCATTATTGAACAATCATTTTGCCATCAAAATTCGGAGAGCCACCTTGGAAAAGGCTTGGAAGGAGGGACACCAGATTGATGAAGACAATGATGTCTTGATCATAGAGGCGGCTCCCGCATTACCCCTAGTGACACAGAGGCCTGATAGTTTTTCTCAGCAACTGACACTATATGCTAGAGATGAGTGGTGGTGTCCAGAATTGAGTCCGTGGGGTTTACGGATCATACAAAGTCAGAAAACCACGGAAGAAAACAACATACCATCATCTTTCATCTTAGCCACTTCTCAATCCATTTCCACATCAGTGGCATGAAGTCACTCAGCAAGTACAATTGTCGGAACGCCACGAAGGGCATCTCCGCGGGTACCTCGTCAAACTGTCAATAGACCTATATGATCACCGTCTCCCTCCATTTTAGTAATAACAGTGTTAAGAATCCTAGTGAGTAGGACCGAGCGACAGGTAACAATACTTCTCTTAGTCTAAGGGGATAGTCCTCAGGCCTATGCCTACGCGATCCCGATAGTCCAGTCCAATGACTACTATCGCATTCACGTCTATCTCCTTCTTCTTCGCCTTAGTCCTCACTCAGGACTTAATCTATCCTCCTGGGAGGAAAGAAAATTCTTGGGTTTCTTAAGATAAATCTTAAAGAGCATAAAGGTAGGTTGTATTGATACTAACTTAAAGGTAGGAAATAAACAAGAAGAAAGTGTGAGGAGCTCATACTCGAGGTCCTAGTGACCCCTTTATATAGTAGCTCTTCACCTGGTGTGACTCATACCTCGCGTCACGCGAACCTTTTGACCCATAACCATGAGTTATGCGAAATCCATCAGCCGACTCCTCTGAGTCGCTGCCCAACATGCCTAAAACCAATCAAAACATAATAACCAAGTCAGGTACGCAACTTGCGTCACCTGCGTGAAACCCATCACTCATAAGTATGAGTCATGTGCGAAAATCATAACATCGTGTGACTCACAATTGTGAGTCACGAACAGGTAAACATAATTACCTATGGCGCACTAATGTGCGTCATGTGAAATCCCAACATACCTATAACTCGGAAGTCCGAGGTATGTGAAATCTGCCTTGCTTAGTGACAGTTTGTGACATTAGCTCTCCTCTCCCTCAGCCTGAGTCCCATCGGGCTTTAGTCTTCTATTCCCCATCTTCTTCCTTCGGGTAGCGGATAGTACCTATTCACTCCCGTGTTCACCCTGACCACCCTGGCCAGAGTTTTCCTTGCTTCCTTCTCTTCTTTTCTCCAGTCATTCTGGAGAGCCTTTCTCATTTTTCTTTCTCTTTATAACTCCTCCGTCAATTTGTCGTTGCTCTACCTCGCCCTTTCCAGCTCCTTCTTGAGCTCCTCTTTCTTTTCCGCCTAGTATTCCAGCACTTTGCTGGTTTCTGCCTTCTCTGCTAACCACTTCATTTTGACCTCTTTCGTGGTCTCGAGTTCCGTGTCTTCTTCCATTTCCTTTTGCCAGGAAACCTGCTTTGGTTTCCTGGGTTTTACCCATTGTCTTTGTTTTTTTGCCCCCCTCCTCCTCGATTCCGTCCTCAGAGTTGGTTCGATGTATTGTACCAGATCCACTGGCTCTGGTGTCAGGGATCTCGTTGGTGATCCCAAAAGTGAAGTCTTGGTGGCCATCTGTTGGTCTCCCGAGGCCAGTATCCCGAGCCTACTTTCTCGCTTAGGTGCACTTGGCACTCGTCGTGGTAGCAACCTGTCTATGACAGGTTCTCCTGTTCCCCTTGGGTAGTGGGAATCTTGTATATCGGTAGGTCTTTCAGACTTATCCAGTCCTCGGGGTCATATTCCCTCTTATTCGTAGTCTGTTCTGGGCTCGGGGTGCAGTATCCTGGGCTCGTTGGGGTGATGTGTTTGAACGCATCGCCTCCTGGCATGTTCTGGAGTGGCGAACTTATCGGCATCATTTCCAGTTTCATCTGAGGTTGTTCCCAGTGGTAGGTGTCTGTTCTGCATAGTTGCGGGGCCATACATTCAGATTCGGGTGCGTCCTCTACTGTTGCTTGACGGTTTGCAGGGGTATAGTTGATAGAATCCGTCGACTGCATCTTGCGCATGATCGAAGTTCTCGGCTGGGTACCAGGTTTTATCGTGTTCTGGAGAGTATCCGGTCCACTTTGCTCTGTATTGCAAGTGACTGTAGTGTAATCGAGAGTCAATGATTTCTTCGAGTTCGTATTCTGTTTCACCATCTATCTCAATAGGTGGTGGAGTAGGTTTTTCTTGTAAGGGTAATGGATTGTCTTGACAGGGTTCGAGGAGGCTGATGTGGAACGTGTTGTGTATTTTCATTGACGGGGGAAGGTCGAGCCTATAAGCGCAACTTCATACTTTTGCCAAGATTTTGAATAGTCCTATCTTTTTGTAATCCAGTTTTTTCGTGGGTTGTGTGGTCCTGATGTTGCGTGGTAGTAACCAAACCATATCTCCTGATTTTAGGTTTGGAATGGGTTTTCTGTGGCGATCGTAGTTTTCGTTTTGTCGTAATTGTCCCGTGACCATTTCGTTTCGTAATGTATCATGTAGTTGACTTCTATCTTTCTTATCCGTTATCTTTCCTTGGAGCATATGACCTATAGTTTCGTATTCTAGATGTGTGCTATAATTTACGAAAAAAGGAGTTGTCTTGATCTTTTCTTGTTTTCCATTGTTGTAGGCAAATTCGGCTAGTGGTAGCCAGTCGTACCAATCATCTTGTTGGTAGTTGATGTATGCGCGGAGATATTGTTCCAATATGCCGTTAATCCTTTCCTTTTGCCTATCCATCTAGGGGTAGAAGGCCGTGCTCATTCGTCGGTCGATTCCTAATCTTTCCGTTGTTTCCTTCCATACTTTGGAAGTAAATAGCAATCCCCTGTCGCTAATAATGTCTTTGGGTAATCCGTGTAGGCGGTATATTTCTTTTAGAAATATGGGTGCCAACTGCCGTGCCGTCATATCCGTTGTGCATGCTACGAAGTGACTCATTTTGGTCAGGCGATCTACTACCACTAGTATGGCGTCATGATCATTTGACTTGGGTAATTCGGTTATAAAGTCTAATGATATAGACTTCCATGGTTTTTCCGGGGCCTCGTTTGATTTGAGTAATCTGTAAGGTACGTGTCGTACCACTTTGGTTCTTTGGCACGTGTTGCAATTCTTGACATATCATGAGATGTCTTCCCTTATCTTGGGCCAGTAATATCTTCGGTTGATGAATTCGGTAGTTTTGGCAGTTCCTCCATGCCCGGCATATGGAGGGTCGTGATGGTGTCGTATGATTTCCGTGCGTAACTCTTCTTTGTTGGGTATCCAGATTTTCCCTTCGTACCACAGGTAATCATCTTTTCATTGGTACAATCCTAAGGCCACTCCTTTGGCTTCCTTGATTCCTTCTACCAGGTTTTCCTTAATGGCTTGGATTTCCTTGTCTGACGAACTTTCTCTCTTGATATCTTCTTCCAATGTGGTTCATGTGTTGATTTCATTCAGGGACTCATATTCACTGTCTTCATCCTCTGATTGGAAATAATTTTCTTTTGACAATAGTATTTTTTCTTTCTGTTTGATTCTTTCATCTTCCGGATCTTTTAGTTTGTCCATTGATCGCCTCGTCAAGGCATCTGGCTTTCCTCCTTCTTTTCCGGGGTGGTATTCGATCTTGAAGTTGTAGGTGCTGCATTTTTCCATCGACCTTATCTGTCGTCCATTTAGCTGCTTCGTTGTCATGAAGGGTACTAAGTTCTTGTAGTCCGTGAGTATTTTGACTGGTGCTTGATTATTTTGTGTGTATCTTCTCCATTCCTTCAGTGCTTGAACTATTACTAATAGCTCTTTGTCATGGACATTGTAGTTGCATTCCGCTGGGGTAATTGTTTTGGATTGGAAAGCCACTGGTCTCGATTTACCATCCTCGCATTTTTGAGAGAGAATGCCTGAGCATACATATTTCGAAGTGTCTGTTTTAATTATTGTCTCTTTTGTTGGATTGAAATGTACCAGTATCGGTCCTTTGGTAATCTTGGTCCTGAGTTCATCGAACACTTCTCTTTCTTTAGTGCCCCATTCCCATTTGACATCCTTTTTCGTTAGATTGTATAATGGTTTAGCTGTTCGGCTAAAACCCTCTATAAACCTTCGATAGAAGTTGCAGAATCCCATAAAACATTGGATATTTATTTAGTTTTTTGGGGATTTCCATTCCCATATGGCTTTGGTTTTGACTGGGTCCATCTGGACCCCTTCGCTATTGATAATGAATCCCAGGTATTCGGTTTCTTTCTTGTGGAATTCGCATTTGCTAGGTTTGCAGCTCATTCCTGAATCTTTGATCCCGGCCATTATGTTGCTGACGTCTTTTTGGTGTTGTTCCATATCTTTGTAGTATATTAGTAAGTCGTCCAGGTAGACGATGCAACATATATCTAGGTACTTGTAGAGTACTTTGTTGATCCATCGTTGGAACGAGGCGGGTACCTTAGTTAGCCCGAATGGCATAACCAAGTATTGGTACGTCCCATATTTCGTCGCGAATGTTGTTTTCCATTCATCTTCTTTCTTGATTCTGACATTGTGATAGGCGTCCTGAATGTCCAGTTTGGTGAAGTATTTGGCTGACGCTAGTCGATCCAATGCTTCTCCTATTAGAGGTAGGGGATACCTATCCTTTTTTGTTATGTGATTGAGTGCTCGGTAATCAATGCATAACCTTTGTTTTCCATCCTTCTTTTTGATAAATAGGATGGGTGATCCTCCGTTGGCGTAGGATGGCTGAATCCATCCTCTTTCCAGGTTCTGTTGAATGTATTTCCTTAGTTCTTCGAGTTCGGTTTCTCCTAGGGGGTATATTCTTTTCTGAGGTAGTCCTTTGCTAGCTTCCTCGAAATTGATTTCCAAATTGACATCTGGTCTGTGGGGTGGTAACTTGGTTGATTCCTTTTCTTGGAACAAGTCTAGACGGTGATAGTATTCCTTGGGTACCAACTGGTCTAGTTGTTCGTTCTTTGTTCGAGGTCGGCTTCTTATGGCCAGCTCTGTGCTGATATTGATCTTTGCTACGCTTGTTCCTTGGTTTTGATAATCCCATTTGAGAATTCCTGTCATTTCTCCCTTGCGGTAGAATTTCCCGAAGGCTTGCGCCGATATCCTGTTGATTTCGATCCTTGGTGCTTTCTCCTGTGGTGGCCTCTCCTGGTCTGTGCTGGCGAACCCTTTGGTTTCTCTGGTGGTCTTGGTCAGGTTCTCCACTTCTTGGAGTTCCTCTTCATTGATTTTCTCGATAATCAATTGCGCGATTTTATCGCCTTTTTTCACCATATAGTCTTTGTTGTCCTGGTTGACCATGACCACCTTCAATTCACCTGTATAATCGGCGTCTATTACTCCAGCATTGGTAGTAAGTCTGTATTTGACTGCGAGACCCCTGCATGGTGCTATACGCCCATAGGTACCTTGAGGTAGCTCGATGGTTATGCCTGTTGGAACAATTACGTGCCTGTTGGCCAGTATCTTGACTTCTTTGCTGGCATACAGGTCATGTCCTGCTACCCTCTCGGATCCTCTTGTGGGTATCTTTGCTTCTTGGCTTAGCTTCTTGAATTTGATCCTTGGATTCTTTCTTGGTTGACATTGATTGAACTTCGTGTCTAAGTTGTCTTGGATGGCTTCTTCTTCTGCTATTGCGTATATTACCGGCAGGCTGTTGAGGCACCATGTTGTGCATCATTCGCTGGTAAATGCAACCTTTCCTTCTTCCCAACTGATAGTGGAGTTGTGTTGTCGTAACCATGGCATCCCTAGGATTATCTCATGGTGTTGCAGATTCGCCACTTGGAAGATCGCCACTTCCCTATGATTTCCAATGTCCATAGGTACTTGCGCTGTATGGGTAATTGGTCCCATATCGCTGGGCTTTCCGTCTGCAAGGTAAATCTGCCTTTCCTTCTTCGTTTTCTTGGTCCTTAACTTATATTTCTTGCAGACTTCTTTGTCTATGAAGTCTTCAGTTGCTCCTGAGTCGAGCATCGTATGTATCCTGGTTGCTTGTTTTTTGTCGTTGTATATTGTGGTTTCGATCTTGATATAATCATTGTCGTTTTTGCTGCTTTTCTGACTTAAAAGAGTGTAATAGTTGGCCGTCGAGATGGGTTTGTCTTTCGGAGGGTCCCGCAGACCATCTATTGCTAGGGACCTTCGTCTTTTGCCACTGTTTCGTATTCATCTTCTATATCGATTTCCCTTATATTGCTGTGGGGTTGGAATCTATTGTTTGGCCTGGTGTTCTGTTGACTTCTTCCTTGATTTGGGTTGGCCGGCTGTCTGCAATCCTTAATCATGTGTCCTGCTATTCCGCATCTTAGGCAAAAATTATTGTTTCGTCTCCTGAGGTATTCGTCTTTTCTGAGATTGATTGATGGTCTTTTCCTTGTTGCATCTAGGTCCATCGCGTCGCCTCCTTGCATCGTGGTCCTATAGGTACCATTCTGGTTCCTGAGGGTGTTTTGGTTTCTCGTATTTGCTTGGTAAGACTGGGTTGGAGCTGGTTGATTCTTTAGTATCCAGTCTAGTTGTCCAAATTGGATGTCTTTTTCCAATGGCTCAGCTAGCCATAGCTTCTGTAGTAGTGAACTTTTCTTCGCTGTATCTCCAGGCCTCTTGATAGGTCCTCTTCAGACCTTTCATGTACCACCACATTGCTGTTGCTTCGTCGCATTCGGCGTCATATTGGAGAAGTCTGACTTCATACCAATAATCGGTGACATTCTTCATTCCTTGTCTGATGTCTTCCAATTTGTTCCGCACCGATTGGCTCAGTTCCATATTCATGAACTGGGCTTCGAATATGATTTTGAAGCTATCCCAGGTTGTCCAGGATACAGGTGTCTGACTGAGTACTATGGGAGTAACCCACTGTAGGGCCGCTCCTTCGAGTAGTGTCAAGGTATAGCGTATTTTGTCATCATCGTATCCTCAGTTCCACCCAACTGCGTTGAAGTATGTGAGGAGTTGGACCTTAAATCCTCGTAGTTTGCTTCTTTCACCATCGTATCCTGGTGGCGTTTTAACTTTTGGTTTCTGGTGCTTGTTGCGGAATTCCTCTCGTATCATCTGTTGCACTACTTTATGAGTGAACATGAATGGTCCCACTGGTGGCGCTCCTGGTGGTGGACCTGGTGGCGGTACTGGTCCTGACATTCTTTCAGGTCTTGGTATGTCTGGAGTTTCTTCTGGTATCGGTAGAGTGATTGGTTCTGGGGTGACGGGACTTGTTGATCTTGCTGAGTGTCGGCTTGCTTCGCTAAGCGCTTCTTCCAATCCCCCTAATCCTAGACTGTCGTCCTGGACGTCTATGTCTCCCTCGTGATCTCTGTTAAAAGGATCCGTCGGGTAATCGTTAAGTGTCGCGTTGTAGACACGTTCTAATGTTAAGAATCCTACCGAGTAGGACCGAGTGACAGGTAACGATACTTCTCTTAGTGTAAGGGGATAGTTCTCAGGCCTATGCCTACTCGATCCCGATAGTCCAGTCCAATGACTACTATGGCGTTCGCATCTATCTCCTTCTTCTTTGCCTTAGTCCTCACTTAGAACTTAATCTATCCTCATGGGAGGAAAGAGAATTCTTGGGTTTCTTAAGATAAATCTTAAAGAGTGTGAAGGGAGGTTTTATTGATAATAACTTAAAGGTAGGAAATAAACAAGAAGAACGTATGAAGAGCTCATACTCGAGGTCCTAGTGACACCTTTATATAGCAGCTCTTCACCTGGCGTGACTCATACCTCGCGTCACGTGAACCTTTTGACCCATAACCATGAGTCATGCAAACTCCATCAGCCGACTCCTATGAGTCGCTATGCAACATGCCTAAAACCAATCAAAACATAATAACCAAGTCAGGTGCGCAACTCGCATCACCTGCGTGAAAGGCATGACTCATAAGTATGAGTCATGTGCGAAAATCATAACATCGTGTGACTCACAATTGTGAGTCACGAACTGGTAAACATAATAACCTATGGCACATTAATGTGCATCACATGAAATCCCAACATACCTATAACTCGGAAGTCCGAGCTATGTGAAATCTGCCTTGGTTAGTCACAGTTTGTGACCGACAGCACCTCTGCCATTACCCAAGTCTACAGTCTCCACTCCTCACACTTCTCAGCGTGGGTCTGCTCCAACACCAGTGGCAACCCTGATTCCGCCCACGTGGCCGTCAATGAACCCAGGTTCATGGCTTGCAGAATGGATTGAAAATACGGTGGAACAATTCCAACTGACAAGTACACCTACTTGTCCTCCAACAACCTCCTTAGGCACACCTGTCCCTGTCACAGCTACCCCTAGCCAAACCAACCGGCCACCGATACAAGTGCCAACAGCACCAGTTAAACCTTCGCATAATGCTGGATTCTCTGGTTTTGGGCCACCGCCAAATTCTATCGAATGAGGACCATGGTGTAATCCTACATGTCCTGGATCTGGGAGAAGACATGATTGTTTTTGTCACATGCCGACATTCGAGCAACCCAAAGAAAGGGAACCCGTATCTAGGTATTGTATGAAACGGGGTTATGAAAGACCCCCGAAACACCCAGAGACCTCTCCCGCTTTGATGGAATGGTTAGCGGTGTCGCAGGCTGCGCCAAACCCGATACCGTCGGGGAGTAACCAGCCAGTAGACTCGGTGCCACCACCAGCACTGTCTGGAGGAGGTCCTCCAGCTGATGGACATTGTGGTGGTCAGAGCGAACACTTTGATGGTTATGAGAAATGAAGGGAAACCTTTGGTGGAGACACCGGAGGCAGCAGGGGTGGTAATCAACCTCCCAGTCGTGGATTCTTTGGGGCTGGTGGAGGGGATTCAGGAGATTCTGACCCTGATGACAGCTCTGATGATGAGGCCAATTCCCAACCTGATGTCACACTATTTTTGGGACCATGCTGCGATGGCTGGAATGATGAGAAGAAAGACCGATATGACCATTGGGCAGAAGCACTATGAGAGCAGTTGCAAAACCAATCTCGTTCCTCATCGCATTCGAGATGAAGGAAGCTGGAGAAGCTAAGCAGCATTCCCACATTTAAGGGAGTGATTGCCAATCTGGCTAGTTTTCTGACCTTGATTGCAGTCAAGTTTGAGTACTTTTCTGATTGTCACCTGACGGACATGGACAAGATCAACTTGGTCATACCTCTTCTCGAAAACGAAGCTTGCAACTGGTACCTTGGGATACACACTCACGTCAACCGAGTTGACGATATGAATCGGGATAACAACCTTCTCACGTAGAATAACTTGGTGATGACCCCCAACCAGAGCAGTCCATACCTGAACAAGATTATTGTTCTGATGTAAAAGCTGAATTACATAGCCTATCAATGGGTTAAGGATAAGGTTAGGGCTGGGATAACTCCGGAGCTTCGAAAGTCCTTGTCTCCGAAGACATCCCACCCTGAGGCTCTCGACAATTATCTCGATTTGCTACGACAAGTCAGTCATCATTTGGAGGACGATAAGTGTTTTGGTCATCTAAATGATAAGAACCCCTCGAAGCCACGAGAAAAGTGACAGAAGGAAACTTCTAAACCTACGGGAAGGTTTAGGAAGAAGGAAAAGGGTTAAGGTTAGAAGGACAACAAGCCGCGGAAGACCGCTAATGTTGGTGCCGGAAAGCAGGCAGGGACATCTGAGTATGCTATTGCTCATAGAAATATCCCCCAGAACATGACTGATAAACAACGCAACAATAAGCAATGCACGAAGTGTAGGAGAGAAGGACACTTCTGGAGACAGTGTTCGGTGACCTCCCCTGTCTTTCGCACTCTGAGGAATACCGCAGGAGTGAAACAGTCACGCCCCAAGGCGGAATCCTCCCCAAGTGGTAATAAGCAATTCAAGCACATTGAAGCGTCTCGTCCGCCGCCCTCTGGTCCTAAGCTCTGGGTAGTCCGCAAACCCTCCACTACTATTATAGAGGTTGATACAGACCTCGGTGAGGGTAAGAACCTAATCCTAAGAAGGAGATGACATAGGCTGACCTCTCCAAATCAATGAAGATCTGTAAGGAAGGATGGCTACTTAAGTGGAATGCATTAAGGTAAGAACCAATCCACGTTAACTAGCTCTTCAGTTCTAACAAAGTTGTCAATACAGGATTATTCAGGGACTACCTGGTCAGATAGATGTTATGGTCGCACGTGCTGTTTGGTCTTTCTTTTGGTTCTTGTGTTTTGTTATTTCATATGCTATAATACACTCCATTGCCGTTAAAACCACAGCAAAAGAAAAAACCACACCAAGTTTTTCGCCGAGCCCCCACCTCATTGGTTAACAACCAAATCTTCACGCTTCCCCACCCACTTTACAGACTTTTCATCAACAAATCATCCTCTATTATTTGTTTTCCATCACCTTTTATCAACTGAGTCCTTCCCCCATCATCTCTGATGCCCCCACGGGCTAGAGGCAGAGGCAGGGGTGCTGCTAACCCCCTGGCACACCCGTTCCAACCCCACCAGAGTAACCCAGCTCCAACCACGCCTGGAGACACCCACATGGATGAAGACATCCCTTCTCCTGTGGATACAGTCCAGCCTCCCGCTACTCCAAACCAGCCTACACCTGGCTCTGCTCAGTGGTCCCGATGGGAACCGACAACCCTGACAGAGACACTACCTTCAACACCAAACTACGAGTCAACTATCTTGAGGACTCCTTCCAATCACTCATCAACCACCTCAGTATTGTCCAGCAAAGACACATCAGTGACACTACTATCTTGAAAGGGCAAATTGACGAACTCAACCAACAAATTTCACACCTACAAGACCAGCTTCAACAGCAAGCCTCCACCCCCGCTCCCCCACCCCCAACCCTACCAAACCCCCCACCTCAGCAAACCTGGGCCCAGAGGACAGCCAAAGCACTCCCTGCCCGCCCCTCTACCACTACACCAAACAGAACTTCACCAGCTGAAGTTTTGACCAAACGCAACCGTACCATTGTTATTGAAAGGGATGGCACTGCCCTCCCAGATGGCACCAACCACCTCCACATTCGCGATGCTGTCAACACAGCAATCAAAAAACAGCTTATCTCAACTATTGAGTTCACGCCTAACCACCACGTCCTCCTCATTACCAAGGATAACACTCCTGCCTCCACTGTCCTCAAGAACCATCGCTTTGTTATTGAGGAAGCTATCAGAGCTACCATTCCTGCCGCCTCTGGCCTCAGAAAAGATGAAGTCTGGCATAAGGTCATCATCCACGGCGTCCCAACCACCACCACCTTCCCCACAGTCCAGGCAGAGATTGAAGCTTTCAACCCTGGCACCCACCTCCCCCACCCTCCCAGATGGCTCACCACTGAAGCCCAACGCCAGAACAAGGCTGCATCAGCCATGGTTCTCACGATTGCAGGCAAAGACCCCACAGACAAAGCCCTCAGCAGAGGCCTCTCCCTCTTTGGCAGGAAGTTTAAGGTGCAACGTTACCTCACCTTTGGTCCTGACACCTAATGCTCTAGATGCTTGAAGTTTGGCCACCACCCAACCCAATGCACCAAGACCCCACACTGCGCGATCTGTTCACAGGAACATCCAGCCCACCTCCATACTTGCGGAAGATCAGACTGCCCTACCAAGGGCAAGCCATGCCTTCACACCACAATCCTCTGCCTCAACTGTGGCAACAATCACCTCGCGACCTCTAAGGATTGTCCTGCCTACCTACACGCACACCAGGCAGCAACTGATAGGAGGAGCAGGGCTGTTTAGGTTTTATTACTTTGTTTTTCCTTTATCTGTTAGGCTTTAGGCGGGGAGGAGGATTTCATTATTTGCGCTTTGGCCGGGGTGCCCAATGAAAAGTATGACACTATCATGTAGTAAGAGACGGATTCATAGTCCTGGTAGTTGAGAGTACCCTGATGTATGTAGTGCCGCTTCATAGCCTTTGGCTCCATAAGCGAGATAATGACCTATAATAATAATAATATGCTATAATGTAATTCATGTTGGACATTTCCGGGGAAATTACTCTCAGGTTTTTCCTTGAATGAGCATTCTGGTCCGAGGGGTCGCTCTGAAAAATGGGAACTGCGCGATATTTGGATGGGGCACAAAGATGCCCTTTTTGGCACCAGTTGACTGGACGTCTCCGGAGAGCAAATGCAATTTTCTTGTCTTATATGGATCAGTTGTCTTGTATCGTTGAATTGGTTGGGTTATTAGTCTTGAATAAAAAGTTATCTTTCAAGTTTACCTGCGGAGGGTTTAGTACCCGAAATCATGCTGGCGTGATAGTAAACAGCACTCCAATTCCTCGTATTGATTAAAACTATTCTTAAAAAACCTTTACCGACCCATTGTGGCGGCTCTTGTATTGAAAGGCAAGAGACTAGTAAGAATGAGTACTGTGAGACAAACTAAAAAGGCGCGGCACTCCAGCCCACCCAAACGTAGCAAGTCTATTCACTCACGAGTGACACTAGATTGGCGCATAGGGTGTAGGCATGTAAGTGCCGAAGCGCTGTTGCTACTAGATAGTGGAGCTACTGGCCCAGTGCTAAGTAGTCAATGGGTTAAGAGTACCCAAGGTCCCTGTGTACAAAGAAGAATTCATACTCCAATAAAGGATGCAAGCGGTAACCACATACCAGGATCAGGTCTTCATTATACCAAATCATTGGACTTGAAGATAGGTGATCACGTGAATAGTATGTGCTTTGAGGTAGCCAATATCGCCGACACTAGAGTCGATGGGTATCTCCCAATGTCATGGTTGAAGGATCATAACCCCGACATCAATTGGAAAGTAGGATCACTGACCTGGCGCTCAGATTTCTGTAAGGCAAACTGCCTGAAAGAGCAGAGGCGGTTGGTACATATGACCGATGAAGAACTGTTGGCTGAAGATCCTGAAAATGTATATTTTCTTGGAACAGTTCAGTTTTCAGATCAAAAAGGTGAAGATGTTACGGTCTAACTCTTACCAGAGTATAAGGACTTTGGAGATATATTCAGTCAACAAAGGATAGATGCACTACCAGAACATTAAAAGTATGATCACAGAATTGATTTGATTCCCGAAAGTACACCTCCCGTCGGGCCTATCTATCCGATATTGGTGAAGGAGCGACAAGCTCTCAAGGAGTTCATAAACGAAATGTTAAGAACAGGGAAAATAGAAAGATCTACTTCCTCATCCTCCGCCCCCATACTTTTCGTACCAAAACCAGATGGTACCTTGAGATTAGTGATAGATTATAGAGGACTAAATAAGATCACGGTGAAGAACAGATATCCTCTCCCACTGATGGATGAATTGGGAGGCAGACTTTCAAAAGCTATAGTGTATAGCTTAATGGACCTGAAGAATGGGTATTGGGGAATCCGAATGGCCAAAAAGGCAAAGGGAAATACCCACTCGCATAAGGAACTCACAGCCTTTGACAGCAAGTTGGAATTATATCAGTTTGAGGTTATGCCCTTGAGACTATGTAACGCTCCTACCACCTTCCAGAGTATGATAAACGACATATTTCGGGATATGCTGGGAGAAGGAGTCATCGCTTATATGGATGATATCCTAATTTACTCCAAAACTATTGAGGAACATGTCTCTCTAGTAAGACAAGTAGTGGAAAGACTAAGGAAGCACAAACTATGTACAAACATCAAAAAGTTGTTCTTCCATAGGCGTGAGATTGAGTTCCTAGGTTATCCGATATCCTAGAAGGGAATATCCATGACCACCAAGAAGGTGGATTCTATCCTGGAATGGAAACCACTGACTAGCGTTGTAGGAGTCCAAAGTTTTATGGGCTTCGCCAACTTCTATAGCAGATTCATAGAAGGTTTTAGCCAGATAGCCAAACCTTTGACTGACCTCACTAAGAAGGATGTCAAATTTGATTAGACCTTTGCTAGTGGAAAGGCATTCAATGAATTAAAGAAAGCCTTCACCTCGGGACCAATCCTAGCACACTTCAATCCTGCCCTCCAGACTAAACTGGAGACGGATGCAGGTGACTTTGTATTAGGTGCCGTACTGTCTCAGTTCTGTGAGGATGAGAAGTGGCACCCAGTGTCCTTTCATAGTAGAAAGTTCCACCCAGCTGAGATAAATTATAATGTACATGACAAAGAAATGACTGCCATAATAGCAGCTTTTAAGGAATGAGAACATCTGTTTAGGTTGGTAGAGGGTGAGATCTCGGTTTACACCAATCAAAAGAATTTGGAGTACTTTAATAGTACTAAGACCCTCAACTACTAGCAACATCGCTGGGCAGAATGCCTGCAGCTATTCAATTTCAAGGTAGTTTACCGTGAAGGAAGGCTGAATACAAAGGCAGATGCAGTGTCAAGGCATGGGGACCACCACCCTGAAGGGGGGAGTCATTCTCTATCAGAAACACAAAACCCATTTTTTTGCCCCGGACAATGGGTTATGGGACAAGAGCGAGACCTCTTATGTCCTCGTTCATTGGCAGCCTGTTAAGGCTATCGGTTGCAATCAGCATTTTTAAATGTGTTGTGTACTGCTGCCAAGCAGGATGCCATCTATATGAGGGACTTAAAGACTGTATTAGCAGGAGACCAAGGTGTCGACCGCAACCTGACGATAGACAGTGATACCATCCTATACAAGAATCTTACCATAGAGAGAGACCTTCTCCTATATAAGAATAGGTGGTATATTCCGAACTCACAAGAGCTGAAGGATAGGATTATGGAGGCCGAGCATGACTCCTGTATTGTGGAACACTTTGGGACATACAAGACGGTAGGCAGGGTTAGTGCTAACTTCTTTTAACCAAAGATGGATGAGAGCATTATGGACTACGTTCTTACATGTGATGCGTGTGAACGGAACAAATCCGTTAAGTATAAGAAGTTTAGCTTGTTGGAACCTGTTGGTATACCCTTGAGACCATGGACGGACATCGCAATGGACTTCATAATAGCACTACCAGAATCAGAAGGGTATACCAAAATCTGGGTAATCGTAGATAGATTCTCAAAGATGGTACACTTTATACCTCTGGCCACTGAAATGCCGATAAAGGATCTGGCCCTGATATTCCTGAAGGAAGTTTGGTGGCTCCATGGGCTCCCAGAATCTATTATCTCCAATCGAGATAGTCGATTCACATCTAAGTATTGAATGAGCCTGATGTAACAATAGCAATTGAAACTACGGTTATCAACTGCTTTCTACCCTGAAACCAATGGGCAGACTGAGCGGGTGAACCAGACCTTGGAACAATACTTAAGAAATTATTGTTCCGACGGGCAGGATAATTGGGCATTACTACTACCTTTGGTGGAATATGCATACAATACATCCACCGCCGAGTCAATCAAGTTATCTCCATTTGAGATCAACTATGGCTTTAACCCGCAGACCAACTAGTTGGGTACAGTCTCAGAGCAACAAGGTGTTCATCCCAGTAGCAAGCTATTGGTAAAGAATTGGGAAGGTGTCTGGCAAGAAGTCCGAGATACACTTAAGCGAGCTCGAGAGAGGCAACGGAGGTGACATGACCAGAAAGATTGCCATCACCGGAATATGTTATGGTGGAAGATGTCACAAATGGTAGGACAAAGAAGGCTGATCGTGTGATGCTAAATCGAAAGAATATCTGCACTAAGCGAGCTGTAGAGAAGCTGGACCAGTAAATGTTTAGGCCCTTTGTGGTCAAGCGTAAGGTTGGTAACCGGGCTTACGAACTCCAATTGCCTGCTCGTTGGTCAATCCATTCGGTATTCAATGTCGGACTCTGAGAACTCTATCATGAGGACCCAAGTGGTAAAAGGACTAAGAAAGTCCCAGTCCCAGAGATAGTAGACAATGAGCCCAGCTATATTATTGAGGGAGTCGTAGACAGTCTATGGTACGGAAATATGAAAGCGAAATTTCCAAACCGTTTCGTACAGTACCTAGTTTCATGGGAAGGCTATGGCATAGAGGAGAACTCTTGGGAGCCATATGAGATGCTAGAGGTTACTGGCTTACAAGCCATGAGGGAATTTCACCATCAGTATCCCCATAAACCTTGAGACCATAGGGTTAATGGTGAACCAAATCGTGGAAATAAAAGACGACGTTAGTGAACCGGGTCGCGCCTGAGCAAAGATTGGAGTAAGGTAACCACCCTAGGTTTTAGAGCTGTGGTAACCTATGTCTATACCCATACAGAAGACCAAGTGGTCAGATGGTAGACTAGGCAGGTATGCAGAGGCATATCTGAGGGATATCTGATGGTCTGGATATCCCTAAGAACAGAAGGTACTTAAGGAATAGGTGTACCTAAGTAGTGGTAGTAACGTGACAATGTCTGCTCTAACCTCAGGATAGGTCAGAGGGCCGGGTGAGTTTACCCTTTCTAAGGAACTCATGTTACCCTATCATGGAGAGCGGTTTCATGTCACTATGGACATACTTATCCAACCTTTAGAACACTAGTACCCTACCTTCCGTCAGAAATGTTCTCGTAGATATTTCCGGAAATGTTCGGATTGTTTGTTATGCAAGGACGATCGATGGGCACTTATTATTATTATTATTATATATCATTACACTTATGAAACCCGCATCCTCCGTCTCCGTTACAACTCCGGT
>LN891122.1:207426-247806 GCA_900010015.1 Tuber aestivum | reverse complement strand
GTGATAGGAGGTGGGGGTATGGTGGATTGGTGGGTAGTAGAGGGTTGTTGTAAGAGTTGTTGAGATTGTAACTCAGCGACTTTGTTGGTAAGCTTGGCAACCTGGGCTTGGAGGTCCTGAATGTCTTTGATATGGTGATCTTGAACAACCATCAGGTGCTGCTGCATGGCTTGGACAATTTCGTCTATCTGGTTGTGGGCTTTGTTGACTATGTCAAGCCTTCTGGTAATCGTTTCAATGGTGGGGGGTTGTCCTTCAAGCACGATGAAGGTGTGTTCGTCTGATTCCATCACAGAAGATGCAGAAGCACCAACTGTCTGGACTGGAGATGGGGTGTCCTCCATCTCATCTTCCTCCATGGGGGTGTCGGTAGGTGGGGTGAGGTGTTGGTAGGGTATGTATGGTTGAAAAGGTCTTGGAAGTGGGTTTGAGGCCCCTTTGCCTCTGCCTTTGCTTTTAGAGGGTATCAGAGGAGTGGAGAGCATGACTCAGTTGATAAAGGTGATGGAAAGCAAATAATAAAGGATGATTTGGTGATGAAAAGTCTTTAAGAGGGGCAGGGGAAGCGGTGAGAGTTGGCTGTTAGCCAATGAGGTGGAAGCTTGGCGAAAAATTTGGTGTGGTTTTTTCTTTCACTGTAGTTGTAATAGCAGTGGGGTCATCAACGGGCACTTGCTTGAACATTGATCAGAAGGCTACGGGAGGAGCTATAGTGCTCCGACCATGCTGTAGCTTGGCAGGATTATTTCTAACAGGTACCTGCGGCCCCAGGCTTCGCCCCACGTATCATGGGCCTAAATAGATGAAGTTGCTGTCATACTAGTTAAATGAAGTCTATAAAGACTTGTCCATATCACTGTATACGTCACTACCATCCATTGGACCGGATGCTGTTAGCAGGATATATAAGGGGGCCCAGGTGAGAAGGTCAGGTACCTTCTCCAAAAGGAACATAGTAAAACTGACCAAAACTGACGGAGTTAGCGTGAGCTATCTGGAAGTGTCCCCAGAGTAGTCGCAGGTAGTGCAGGAGACATCTGGGAAGGTTTTATGCCAATCAAGCCTACATATGCCCCTTTGCTATAGGCTCTTTATGGGTTGTTTCAGGACTCCAATAGCATGATACTTATCATGGTGAGTGGCATGTTGGAGGTAAGGGACCATGGGTGACACCCACGGGTCTCACCACTGCCACAGCTCCCCATGGGAGCATCGTAGACCTTCTCAGTTTGTAATCAAGACAGATAGAACTTGACCGGAAGACAGCTGATGTCTACGGATGCTTGCATACATCATAGCATATGGGAAAAGAGTCATTTAGTTAGTTTTCCTAGGCATCTCGAGAGTTAGCTACTGGCAAGACACCGATGCGCAGAGGTTTTCACTCCGGCAGGTGTATTGGTACACACCTCGCAGGAACTGATGTGCATATAGGAGAATTGTGCTAGAGTGCGCTGACACCTTAGGCCCTTCAGGGGGCATGGTAATGGTGCCGGAGCAACCCTTACGGAGAAGGGCATACTCATGTTGGTCGGGATAACCTGATGGGGGAGTTTTTGGTATAAGTCTGACTACTTAAAGATTATACAAGAACTCGTACTCTCCTACCCCAACACAATCTACATCCTCTCGAGAGACTTTAATTGACATAAGCCTGAACTTAATGATATTAAGTTTTACTGTTTACTTTATTCTTTACACTTTGTAAGAGGTGTATTTGAGAGATTTGTAGTTTGGTGCAGTCGCATCCTGAGGAACCATCTACCTAAGGGAGCCCCCATTACAGTCACAAACATGTAAACCTAATAGCCTATAGCGCATTAATGTATATTATGTGAAATCTCAATATACTATTACAATCTGGGACTAAGTAAGCCAGATTTTACATAGCTTGGGAGTCTGAGCTATAGGTATGTTGGATCTCACATGACGTGTACTAGTATGCCATCGGTTATTATATTTTCCTGTTCATGACTCACATTTGTGAGTCATACAAGGTTATGATTTTCCCACATGACTCAAATTATTAGTCATGGGTTTCACTCAGGTGATGCAAGTTGCACACCTGACTTGATTATTGAGTTTTCATTAGTTTTGGGAATGTTGTACTTCGACTCATAGGAGTCAGCTGAGGGATTTGACATAACTCATAGTTATGAGTCACAAGGTTCGCATGATGAGAGGTCTGTGTCATGCCAGATGAATAGTGACTATATCAAGGATTACTAGGACTCCACGTATGAGCTCTTTACAAGTTCTTCTAGTTTATTTTCTATACCTATTATTGTATAATAAAACACCTTTATGCTCTCTACTCTACTTTAGAGACTTGGAAACTATCTTTCCTCCTACAACACGAGAATAAGTCCCTAGTAAGGACTTAAGAAGTTTAGAGGAATAGGCGCAATAAGATAGCGGTCAAAGGATTTGACTATCGATATCACTTAGGCAAGGGCCTAAGAACTATCACCTCATCTCAAAGTAAGAATCATCACATGTCGTACTTCCCCCACGCTTGCTAGAATTCTTACTATTAAAATGTATCTACAATGCAACACTCCACGATTATACCATGGCTTCCTTCACCCCAGACAGTAAGGGACATTAGGACATATAAGACAAGAGTCTAGGACTAGAGGAACTCTATGACACATTAATCAAAGCAAGTCAATACTTGGCTGGAACTGCAAGTCCCATTATACTAGACCTGGTCACACTGCCGTACAACGATGAAGTACCAGACACTCCAAGACCTGAAAGACTGCCTGGGCCACCACCCCCAGTAGGGCCTCCTCCTGCAGGACCAGCCCTTCAAGCAATGATCTTACCGGAACAGGTAGAACAAATGATATAACAACCCCTCAGGGGAGGACTAAAACCAAAGATCAAAACACCTCCAAGATATGATGGAGAAAGACATAAACTCCAACAATTCATGGTCCAACTAGTACTCAACTATTTTGACGCAATAGGATGGACACAAAGAGCTAACGATGACAAAATACAATACACCTTGACCTCGCTAGAAGGAGCAGGCTTGCAATGGGTGATGCCCATTGTGGTAGCACAACCAGTGGTACCCTTGACCGATTGGAGCAGTTTTAAGGCCATATTCAAGGCCTAGTTCACAGACTTAGAACTAAGTCAATCTGCACATGACACGTGCAAAGACATCAAACAAGGAGAAAGGAACATTACCGACTACTGGTACCAGTTCAGATTGCTCTAGTACGATGAGGAATACGACACAGTCTCAGCAATGAGGTGGTTCATAAAGGGATTGAAAAAGACATTCCAAGAGGCCTAAAGATTTAGCAAAGAAATATTTGCAACCACTCAAGCCATGGCCCATTAGGCTCTACATAAGGAAATCCAATTTGACCAATTAGATTGGATTCAAAAGAACCATACTAACAACCCGAATATAAGGAACCAGGGTTCATCCAGAAATCAGAATGGAACTCTCCAAACTACCGCACAAGGAGGAGATGTGACAGACCTCGATGCAACATGGAAGGGACCATCACTCAATCTCTCAAAAGATAAATATTTGCATCAACAAAACAACAATTCATGTCTAAAATGTGGCATATCGGAATACATAATCAAGGACTGCAGATAATAGACCAATACAAACGCAACTCCAGGAAGGAATCCTAGGCCCCCTAGACCAAACAATTAATTCAAACTGTGCAGCAATATAAGAGAAATCGAGATTGAAGAGAAATATAAAGATGTGGCAAAAGACGAAGGTCCGTAACATTAGATGGTTCGTGGGACCTGCCGAAAGACAAAACCATTTCCTGGGCCAATTACTACACAATTTTAAGAACAAACACGAAGGAAAATGACAATGATCACATCATGATCCAAACAAAACTATATGATGACAAAAGAAAAGCCACAACAATATACCAAATACTCAACTCAGGAGCAACAGAAGACTTTTTTGACGAAGGAGTCTGCAAGAAATATCATTTAAGAACCCAGAAAGCAATAAAAAAAAAAGAAATGGCAGATTTAGCTGGCAGATAGAAAGCCCAGCACCATGGGGCCTATTACCCATATCACGCAAGTACCTATAGAAATTAGGAACGATAGAGAAGTGGAAACCTTCTAAGTGGCAACTGTCTAAGTAGCAAATGTGCAACACCATGAGATTATCCTAGGAATGCCATGGTTAAGACAATACAACCCCACACTAGATTGGAAAAAAGGAAAGGTTATCTTTGCTAGTAAAAGATGTGCAACATCGTGTTTCAACAGTTTGCCAGTGGTATATGCAACCCTAGAAGAAGAAGCAATGGAAAAGAACTTAGACAGGAAGTTCAACCAAGTCCAACCAAAAAAGTATCAAAAGATCAAAGTCTAAAGATTAAGCCATGAGGTTAAGATACCCACAAGAGGGTCCAAGAAAGCAGCAGAACACAACCTGTATGCTCATGAAGAAGTCAAGATGCCTGCCAACAGGCAGGTGATTGTTCCAACTAGAATAGCTATAGAGTTACCTTAAAGCACCTATGATTATATAGTACTATGCAGCAGTCTCGCAGTCAAACTCAGACTCACTACCAATGCGGGAGTAATAGACGCTAGCTATACAGGTGAATTGAAGGTTGTCATGGTCAACCAGAATGACAAAGACTATAAGGTGGAAAAAGGCGAAAGAGTCGCACAATTGACGATCAAGAAGATCAACGAACAGGAACTCCAAGAAGCAGAAAGCCTAACCAAGACTACTAGAGGGACCAAAGGTTTTGGCAGCACGGATAACAAAAGGCCAACGAAAAAGGACCTACTAAAAATTGAAATCAATCAGATATCAGCACAGGCATTCCGAAAGCTTTACCACAAAGGAGAAACAGCAGGAATCATTAAATAGGATTTCCAGGATAAAGGAACAAGTCCAGCCCAGATCAATATTAGTATAGCACTAGCCATAAGGAAGCGACCCCGAACAAAAGAAGAGAGACTAGACAAAGTTATTCAAACAGAATACTATTACCATTTGGACCTATTTCAAGAAAAAGAATCCACCATGTTACTGCCTCACAGGAATGGCGTAGACTTGGAAATCAACCTTGAGGAAGGCAAAACCATACCTCAAAGAAAGATATACCCTTTGGGAGAAACTGAACTCGAGGAACTAAGAAAATACCTTCAACAAAACCTGGACAGCGGTTGGATCAAACAATCATAAGCCAAGGGAGGATGACCTATCTTATTCGTCAAGAAAAAAGAAAGAAAGCTGAGGTTATGCATCGATTATCAAGCAGTCAATAGCATAACCAAGGAGAATAGATATCCCTTACCTCTAATCAGGGAAGCAGTAGATCGACTAGCATCAGCCAAATACTTCACTAAATTAGACATAAGGATACCTATTACAATATGAGAATCAAGAAAGAAAACGAATGGCAGACAACATTCACCTTAAGATATGGAAGGTACCAATATCTGGTTATGCCCTTTAGGCTAACTAACGCGCCAGCATCATTCCAACATTGGATCAACAGGGTACTCAACAAATACCTCCATACATGCTGCGTAGTGTACTTAGACAATATACTCTTATATTCCGAAAATATAGAATACCAACGTGATGTTGGCAACATTATAGCCAACATTAAGGCTTCTGGAATGAGGTGCAAACCTAGCAAATGCGAATTCCACAAGAAAGAAACCAAATACCTGAGATTCATCATCAATGAGAAAGAAGTCAAATGGATCCAAGTAAGACCAAAGCAATATAGGAATGGGAATACCCGAAAAACAAAACAGACATATAATGTTTTATGGGATTCTACAATTTCTATTGAAGGTTTATAGAAGGATTTAGGTGAATGGCTAAATCCCTATACAACCTAACCAAGAAAGACGCCAAACGGAACTGGAAATCCAAAGAACAACAAGCCTTTACTGAACTAAGGACCAAAATCACCCAAGAACCAATACTGGTACATTTCGACCTAAAAAGGGATACTATGATAGAAACAGATGCTTCCAAATATGTATGCTCAGGTCTACTATCACACAAAAGTAAAGACAAGAAATGGAGACCAGTGGCCTTCTGATCTAAGACCATAACCCCAGCAGAATGCATCTATGATGTCCATGACAAAGAACTATTAGCAATAGTTCAAGCATTGAAAAAATGCAAAAGATATGCCCAAAATAATACCCAGGTGAAATTACTCATGGACTACAAGAACTTGGTACCCTTCATGACCATGAAGGAACTAAATAAACAACTGATAAGATAGATGGAGAAACACTGCACTTACATCTTCAAGATCGAGTATCATCTAGGAAAAGAAGGAGGAAAACCTGATGCATTAACACAAAGGTCAAATAACACACCACAAGACTCTCAAGATGAGAGGATCAAATAAACATAACAAGTATTGTTACCACGAGAGAAATATCTTCAACAAGAAGAAGAAGACAGCAGATATGAATTGCTCAACTAGATAAATGTAAGGATGACATTAGAAGACGATATCCAGAAAGAAAGTTCACATGACAAAACAATCAAGGAAATAATAGAAAAACTGGCAAAGGGCACAAAGGAAACTAAAGGCATAGCCTTGGGACTATGTCAATAGAAAGACAAATACTTATAGTACAATGGAAAAATATAGGTACTAGATAAAGAAGGATTGTACATGGAAATCATATGACATCATCATGACCCTCCTTATGCAGGACATGGGAGAACAGCGAAAACTACCCAATTCATCAACTGACGATACTACTAGCTAAAGATAAGGGAAGACATTAAATGATATGTCAGAAATTACGACATGTACCAACACACCAAAGTGGTACCACATACACCCTACACGTTACTCAAATCTAATGCAGTACCTGAAAAACCATAGAAGTCTATCTCTCTAGCCTTTATTACCGAACTACCAATGTCAAATGATCAAAACACCATATTAGTTGTAGTAGATTGCCTGACCAAAATAAGTCACTTCATACCATACAGAACGGATATAACGGCATGGCAATTTGCTATGTTATTCCTGGAAGAAATATACTGTCTGTACAGATGACTGAAAGGCATTATCAGCGATAGAGAATCACTGTCTATGTCAGAAGTATGGAAAGAAATAATGGAGAAGCTAGCAATCAAAAGAAGAATGAGCACAGGATAGCATCCTTAAATGGATGAACAAACAGAAAGGATCAACAGTGTACTAGAACAATATCTTCGCATATATGTTAACTATGGATAAGATGATTGGTGTAAATGGCTACCTATGGCTGAAATGGCATACAACAATGGCAAACATCAAACAATTAAGACAATACCCTTCTTCGCAAATTATGGCCTACATCCAAAACATGAGACTATAGGTCATATGCTTAAAGAAAAGATAACAGATAAGAAAGACATAAGTCAACTACACAACACATTAAGAAACAAAATAGTTACGGCACAACTAAGACAAAAAGAACAATATAGTCACTACTGGAAATCCGATCCAAACCTACAATCAGGAGATATGGTTTGGTTACTACCACGCAACATCAAGATCCTGGGACTGACAAAAAAACTGGATTACAAGAAGATAGGACCATTTAGGATCTTGGCAAAAATAGGAAGTCGTGGTTATAAACTTGACCTCCCACCCGCAATGAAGATATACAATATCTTCCATATCAGCTTCCTCAAACACTATCAAGACAATCCTCTACCTTCATAAGAAAAACCACTACTACTACCTATTGAAATAGATGGTTAATCAGAATACAAGCTCAAAGAAATAATCGATTCTTAATCACACTATGGTCAGTTGTAATCCAGAGCAAAGTGGACAGGATATTCACCCAAACACGATAAGGCCTGGTACCCGGCCAATAACTTCAATAATGCCCAAATTGTAATCCAACAATTCTACCAACAATACCCAAACAAGCCAACAACTGAGCGTGGAAGACACACACGAATCTGAATATGTGGCACTAAGGCTGCTCTGGACCCACTCTTACTACTGAGATCATTCCCAGGTAAATTTGGAACTACTCCCGATAAATTCAGTACTCCAACAGACTCTGGAATATGATGTGTTCAAACACATCACCCCAACAAGTCCAGGATATCGAACTCTAACACCAATCAAAGAAGAGCCCAGCAATGAGAATTAGGTAAATCTGGTAGATTTACCCCGGTCAAGAACACCAACAACTGAAAGGAAACACATGAACCTGTCTTAGGATTTCACTCTGTTGATGTGAGTTGCTCACCTGACTTGATTATTGAGTTTTGATTAGTTTTAGGTATATTGTATAGCAACTCATAGAAGTCAGCTGAGTGATTTCACATGACTCATAGTTATGAGTCACAAGGTTCGCATGACGAGAGGTTTGTGTCACATCAGATGAAGAGCAACTATATAAAGGGTCACTAGGACTCTGAGTATGAGATCTTCATACATTTTTCTAGTTTATTTCCTACAACTATTATTTTATAATAAAACATCTTTATACTCTCTACTCTACTTTAAGAACCTGGAAACTATCTTTCCTTCCACAATGCAAGAATAAGTCCCCAGCGAGAACTTAAGAAGTTTAGAGGAATAGACGCGATAAGATAGAGTTCGAAGGACTTGACTATCGACATGGTGTAGGCAAACGCCTGAGAACTATCACCTCATGCTGAAGTAAGAATCGTTACCTGTCGCACTTCCTCCACGCTCAGTAGGATTCTCAACACATACCTATAACTCAAAATCCCAAGCTATGTAAAATCTGCCTTGCTTAGTCACAGTTTGTAACATATAGTTATTACCTCTTTTATTTGTATATACCAAATAATTTAAGCAAGCTGTGTTTACCTCTAACTGATGTAGATATATCCTCAACATCTTGAGGATGGCTGGTAGTAGCATAGCACTTGAGGATTCCCTGGCACAAATGCGCCACCCATTATTTTTTGTCAAAATCGTACAATTTCTGGATTGCACCAGCAAACTCTCTCCTTCCTCAGTATCTAAGAATTAATGGTCACCTTGCAACCCCTCTCTTCAAACCATTACAATTGCACAGGAACAGCGTGCATTTGCATCTTGCTAGGTTTAGTCTGTTACTAACAACAAAAACGCAACTCTAACGACTTTCTAACCTTAGTCACATCCCGGGCACGGTTCAGGACATATCAATATCACCACTGACCCACTGTAGCCAGATATGTAACTCAGGCCCCACCCAAACACTGCCCGCAAGATCAACTAATCCCAGAAGCTCCGTAAAAATCGCCAATAAAGCCGCTATCCTCCTTTCCCCTTGCAAACAAGAGGTGTGGGAGAATTGGCAACCATCACAAAACCTCTTGAGCCGTGCTCTGCTCAACCGCCTTCGGCTTTTTCGCTTCCTCCTCTTTGTCGTAGGCCTCTTTGATCCAGTCGTTCAAGCCACCTCGATTGCGTGCGATCTCAATTGCATAGAACTACAACGCTTCTTAGTCAGGTACTAGCGTAGAAGCCAAACAGGGAGGAGAAAGGGTAAACACGCCTGCATCCGGGGAACTATGCCAGCAGAACTCTACTTCAGCATCAATTACCCAACAAGCCTCGTCAGGGGAGGCTCACCAAAGATAGTGGTATCCTTCTCATACTCTACCTTCGCATCCGTTCTCAGTAGCGTGCCAAAATTGTAATCCTCGACCTATTATTTTCCTGCCGTCAATTCCACCTTCGGACCTCTCCGCTTCCCCCTCTGCGAGATTGAAACTCACCCTCTTCTCATACTTTATCAAAAAGTTTCTCCACTTCTCTTTGCCAGACTTGCTCTTCATCTCCTCCTCATTGAGCTGCTTCCCGGGATCAAAGTCCGGGAACGTCTCGAGAAGGTGATCATATATCTCCTGGTCCATTCGTGTGAGGCGTAGATCAGTTCCCGCACGCCGCTCAAGGATTGACCAGTAGGTTTGGGCGTGGATGACCGCTGAAGGAATTTATTCGTCAGCGTTGATCTTTCTAACCTACGGAGCGGGTGAGCAGGCGATCGGTAATCCGGAAAATACCTTTTACCGCAAATTGCTTTTCTATCTGTGAAGGACGGGCATCCGGGTTAGTGCTAGCCTACATCATGGGAGACAAGCAAGGGCCGTACGTCTTGTAAGTTTTGCGCACCCTCGGCTTTGAAGTCCTTAGGTATTGACATTTTGGAAGAAGACTGTGGACCCCAGCTGTTGGTGCGTAGCGAGAGAAGAGCGCGTCATAGCAATACCGGTACCGGTAAGGCATCCTCCTCCCGGAGGTGAAAATATTCCCCGCCATCTAATCTTATCCGATCTAGACACCGATACCACCAATCTATCACCCCCAATCACTCGGATCTCGATCAGCTGTCATGCGTCGCTACAAGTAGGATCTAAATTTAACATTAACTTATCACCCGATTAAGAATTAGTCGATAGGTACTGTAAACGCATAGATAAATAATATGTCATAATT
Source organism: Tuber aestivum (assembly GCA_900010015.1). Classification (NCBI taxonomy): domain Eukaryota; kingdom Fungi; phylum Ascomycota; class Pezizomycetes; order Pezizales; family Tuberaceae; genus Tuber; species Tuber aestivum. The sequence continues at coordinate 237,343 of LN891122.1, read as the reverse complement.
CATTAACCCCCAATCCCCAGCTAGAAATACAAGCGTGATTGGACTACAATACAACTGAACCCTCAACCAGTACTCCCACCCCGCCCCCGAAACCCATAAGTGTCAATACTAGCAATGCAAAGCCCCAAGCCCGGCTCCAGACTTCGTCTGGAGGCATCCTCAAACAAAAAAGGCTACGTAAAACGCCATGATCCAACCCCTCAGCCTGCCTCCCCTGCCGGATCCCAGAACGCATGCAAAACTAGGATCGGTCAATCAACCAATCACATGATCTCACATCACGTCGGCTGCCTGGACAGCTGGTTTCGAAGATTTTGATTTTCCTGTCTGGCCATTTGGACTTCGTGGCTCAAGTTGCGGAGGAGTATATCCTGCTGCCGAAACCGCTCACTCATTTCCGCCCGCATGTCGGTCACTTCTGATTTGAATGCTATTTGCATCTCCATAACCATGTTACGCAGAGCAGATCTCAGCTCAGTGTTTTCGGGCCCTGGCAATCGCATTCCGATTGGAGAGAAGGAAGCCGATCCCGAAAAGCTACCGGTGGTCGGAGGGCGGTAGGGAGGGCTTGATATATCTTGCCCAGAGCCTTCAGGTTCCGGGGAGCCGCTGTCCAAAGGCCCAGGAGGAAAGGAATGGTCTCCGGTATCATGTATTATAGGAGCGTCCCGAATCATTCTTGTTTCGTCCTTCCAGGAAACAGTTTTACGGCTTTTGAAAGAGCTGGTGAGAGACCGCTTACTTCCGCTAGAGTCTTCAAGGCCTAGGAGCGTTTCGGCTGCCTGGTCAGCATTAGATTGCTTCCGCTTGCGACTCCTTCTAGCCTCTTTCCCCTCCACTAGCCAAATATCTGCTTCAAATGACTCGTCATCAACATCCTTGGCCTCATCATCAGCAACAGTGGTAACTGTTTCGTCTACAGCTTGTGGAGCAGCTTTACCCCCATCACCACTTCCATCCATTACCCCAGCAGCTCGTGCTCTGCTCGAAGACTCAGGCCTTAGGTCGGTCGCCAGTCTCTCCGGACTACTTCTCTTTTCCCTAGCAACCCCTGAGCTTAGGGAGTGTTCCTTTTTGGACTTCCCTGGCATATAGGGAGCGAAGAGTGCCAGGTTACCGCGGACCGGTCTACCACTCTGTCCCATAACTCTTTCCCTCACTGACCGAATATCACTCAGCAATTTTCCATCATGTGTCTTGTCACTAACTTGTTGTCCCTGAGAAGTCCCAGAAGGGACACGCTGGACAGTGACAGATGATTCAGTGGTCATAGTATACTTCCAGTCCCGGCCCTGTTTATGCACTGCTTTCCCTTCAGTTTTGGTCATAGTGTTCGGTGCCTGGGCAGGACCGTCGTTTCTTATTACCTGTGCAAGAGGTAGTGGGGTCTTTTCCCCAGACTCACTCCATAGGGATGGGGCGCCCACGGAACTCCGCTGGGTTTCCATCTTTAGAGCTCGTTCCTGGGGACCCAAGTTCTGTTTTGACGGGGTTGGCTTCTTCTCATCCATAGATGAAGCCCTGGGTGGTCGCTTCTTCTTCACGGGACTGAAAAGTCTCATGTAACCTTGATCGGCCACTTCTCCAACATCCTTCGATTCCAGTTCCTCTTCCATGCCCAGTTTTGGAAAGGAATTCCCGATATCTCTACCCCTAGTGGTTGTGGACTGGTGCTCCGGTGAGCGGGATGGGTTTCGATTTTCGGTGGTTAGACGGCCCCCAGCTCTGGTTCTTAGCCCTTCCCGTGCTTTGGTAGGAGGTTCAGGACCGGACCGCGAGCGTTTGCGGGAGGACAAATTTGGATCGTAGGTTCCCGACCCCAGTGGAATACATACATCGCCAGCAACCTAATACACATCAGTCAGTTCAATAGGTGAATGCAAAAAAAAAGCACAGCTAGTGTCGAAGAACACGGGCAACTACTCACCCACTCAACCCCAAGGACCCGCCCTCCCTCAGCATCAACAATCTGCTCGCCAATCTTGTTTCCATGGCCGTTGTAGACGTAACACTTGCCATGGACGGATCCAACAGCGACAAAATAAGCTTTCGGGTCATCGTGATCGCTGTTCTTCCCTGCCGTAGTTCTCACAGCCAGACTTGTAGCTGGGGCCCCTATATGCCAGCTTCCGAGCGTGTCACGCATACCAAAATCCACAAGGAAAATTCTCCCGTCTTCACCTACAGTGACAGCCCTACTCCGGTATCCAGGGAGAAATTGTATACCAGTGATGCCCGACGACCCGGCGACACTAGAGTCGTGTAAATGGCGAAATGTATGAATCTCTTTCAAGCCCCCTTGTCCGATACCTACTCTATCATCTCTCCTCGCGCTTGTCCCTCCTGATATCTTGCTATAGTCGTAGGCGGCGAGAACACCATCGCTGAATACAAGGACAAATATGTTGCGGCGAGTAGGATGGAATACGCAGATGTTTACCGAAGCCTTAGAAGCATGAGGGACGACGGCAACGGTGGTCGTCAATAGCCGGTTGTAAACTTGAATCACTGGAGGATCTGCGGAGCAGGATAGGATGAGGTTCGAATCGCATGATATGGCAAATGAAACGACGGCTGACGGATGGGCCTAAGAAACGGGTAAGAAAGATAGGAGAGCAGTGATAACACTGTCAGGCAAGAGAGAAACGATACCTTTGCAGCGTCAAATACTTTGTTTTCCTTCAAGGAATAAGCTCGGACACTATTATGAATAGAGTCAGTGAAGAAGAGAGACCGCGATTCATGATCGTATTGTAATAGGCGGCAATGCTAGATGAATCAGTAGTATTCCCTATGCTAAAATAAAATCCAAACAGTGCATACCTGCGCGCCCTTCAGTCGATAAGATTTATTCTGTCCCTCCTCTATCTGATGCAGCATAACAGCCTCAGAGTCGGCAATCGCCAGGACGGAACCATCCTTTGCACCCTTCGCTGCGACAATGCCATCGGACCCAGATGTGAAAACATGATTACAACCATCACGATCCCAAACACGCACCATACTATTTGTCGTAATAACCAGCTTCCATTGTTTATCATCTTCGAAAGGCGCAGAATTTGTGAATGTTGAGTTTACTAGAGAGACCGAAGGTTTCCTTTGTGATTTTGTACGCTTGGAGCTTGAATAGGGAGAGGTGAGTATGGTTGGGAGTGACATGGCTATTGACAGCTCTCGCATTCAGCAATGAGCCGGGGAAAGTCTGTAGTTTTTTTCTCAGGAGGATAGTGGTTGTTGATTCGATTTCTCGAGGGTGTTGATGCGGTATATGATTGATTCTATGGTGAAAAGTTGTGTTGACGAAGTATTATAAACAAACATCCATGCACATCCTTACTCTGCTCCCCCCTCTAACCCTCTACCGGTACACACCCATGGAGTATGCCGGGGAGGCTCTGCTCAATCCATGCCCCTGCATTGAGCTTCACCATGACTGGATCCTCTTCACCAGACGCATAAACATTGCAGCGAATCGGAACCCATCTAGCTAGCGACTCTTATGTGCTTTTAATTTAATACGTAGAGATGCTAACAAAAGCGCGGTAATATTCATGCACAGCCCTTCTGCTATCTGAGTCCTCCAAAAATTATGTTGTCTCGTTGCACGAGTACTAGTACTATACTTGTGGCACATTCAGGAATTCATGTTGATCCAGTACTACCGTAGCACTAGCTCCGGTACCAGTACAGCGCCAAATTAACAGTTACCTACAATCCACCGTGAGGCGCTCCATCGATTACACACATTGTAAGCGCTACGATTAATGTGGAGTAGGCTTTTTCACCACAAGCTTTTCATATGGTACACCTCTGGACATTGTAGCATAGAATAACCCTGAAGACCCCAACGCCATTAAGCTCATGCAACTCATGCCTCAAACCTGGTGGCGGGGTTCACTAAATAGCTTTCACCATGCAAACAGACCCAAAAGCATTAACCAGAAGCAAGACTACTACGTGAACAGCAAGTAAGATAATTGTCGCAAAGAAGGAGGGCCTGAGAGAAATCCGAGTTAGTAATAAGCGGAGACAAAAGGAGCCAGAGAGATACATACGTTGCGAAATCCAACGCCGCCACAGAAAGCAAGGGATAAAAAAAACAAGGCTTCGTAGCTGAGGGGGAGCATGGCCCTGTCAAGGTTGCAACCTATGTGACTTGTCAGCGTACACCACAACCCTTATGAGGTTGACAGCCTGCCTTGATCAAGAAGGTCCCCAACTTCAAGAGCAAATACCACTGGGCGCGTGCTAACCACACCCCGGTCCTAATCCTCCAAGGCACGACTCCAGGCAAGACTCCGGGTGACTTCATTGCTTCCAGCCTCGACCTCAACACCAACGACGATTCCGAATCTCGGGCAATCTGAGTGCTAATAACGGAGCCCGAAGCGGGACTCTCCCCCGGCCGAGACCCAACACCAAGCCTTGACGCCCTTTTAGGAACCTTCATCACTGGTCGTGGTTTGGGTGATCTCTTGAAGGTATCGTAACCCTGGCGCATGGACGGGCTTCCTACAGGAGTTGAAGGTGGAGGTGTATCTGCAACAGGAGAGATTCGACGGAAACCAATGAGATTCCGATCATCTGCAACGATGGCTGGCTTCTTCTGCGAGACGGAAGAACCCCGGCGCTACATGTCATTAGGCAGAAACTCAAATAAGAGTTAGAATGAGGATTCAATTCTTACCAAAGGGGTGCCTTCTTGCATCTCAATGCCCATTAGTATTTCCTCTGCCGTAGGCCGAACACTGGGGTCTGGACTGATCAGCGCCATCAAAGACTGATAAAGTCTCTCGGGCAAATCAGGTCTGAGCCTTGTTCTTTCATCAAGGCCTGGCCATGCCATGATCTCCTCCCGCAAGGTATCCAGGTTCTCGTTCTCCTCGTTCATCATATCAGCACCGACATAAGGCAGATTACCGAAGCACATGAAGTACAAGATCATTCCTAAGGAGAAAATGTCGGATTTTGCAGTAAAGTTCTCATATTCTCCACCAGGAGCAACTTGAGGTGACACGTTAGTTATATTTAAAATTGGGATAGGTAATACTTGATATAGAAACCTTTTCGTAAAACTTCAGGGGCACAATAGGATATTGTGCCAGTTGCCCCTGTTGACTTTCTCGCTGCACTCTCCATTTGCACCTCTCCAAAATCACTTACCAGAACCCTAAGCTCCTGACCGGGGACCCCAGTGTCATTGAGTAAACAATTTGAAGGCTTGAGATCTCGGTGAATGAACCCGTTTGAATGCAAATGGTTTAGACCGGAGGCAATATCTCGAAAGAAGGATATTATCTGCTCAAACGGGAGTTTGCGTGGCTTGTTGAGATCTAAGGATGGATCTGGTTCTCCCCGGGAACGTCGTCTCATTTGGTCCTTCAATTGCTCCTTCGTGGTTTGCTTAGCAGCACTTAGAAGGTAGTTGTGCAGGTCACCCGAATTGCAGTACTTTGTTTCAACAAAGAATTAGCCGTATATTTCATCTGAAGGCGATGGAAATTTTACCTGTTGCAGTATGAACGCACAAGGCACGCTTGGTCCAAAGGCTGCGAAAAAATTTGTCAGTTATCCGCACGAACCCCGGAGAGGTGTGGAGACACACTTGTGAGATGAACGTTTTCAAGCCAAACATGGCGATAGGATACCAAGTTAGTATGCGATAGTTGTTGCAGAAGTTGAACTTCCATAAGAACCTTTTCAAGCCACTTATGATTGTCACCTAAGAAATAAGTTTCAGGGACATGCCAGGAGCTATGGGGTGTAGGTAGGGAGACATACCAACTGGAACACGTTTGCATGCGAAATGGCCCAGCGACACACCATCAAGAAGGTGGCGAACAAGTAGAACCACACCGGTCCCTCCCCTCCCCAATTCTTTCTCTATTACGAAGAACCTAGCAACTCGAATTAGTCGAATATCTCAAGCACAGGCCACTAGATCGTTCCCATGCCTTTCGAAATACTTTGGACTAAACGCTGCCTCACTAATGCCACCCGCAGCCGGAGGCGCACTCCCAGCTACCAACTCTTCATCCATATCACCATCCTCATCCTCTTCTTCTACCTCCGCTCGCGGTAACCTCCGTCTAGTTGGACTTGGCGGCTGTCGTCTCATAGCAGCCTCCGGTTCACCGGGTTCATCTGTCACGGGCATACTACTTGAATAAATTAATTACTTGACTCAAACGATGTTCCGGACATACGGACCCGGAACCAAGCATTCGGAAATATTCCTGATCAACGAAGCCGGATTCCGCCATACTACCGGATGTCCGATGCCCCATACCCGGAGCAGACCGGTCTGGAGAGCCATCCTCTCTGTGCGAATCATCACCGAGGGGGCGTTTGCACAATGGACAGAACTCGACAGGAGCGGGAGGGCTAAGTGGCGAGGATGCTTCGCAGAGAGCTAATTGACGTGATTGAGGATCGTAAACCACGAGTGTCTGCTGGTGGCGACTAGGGTGATTCGTTAGCGGAAGCTCTGGCCAACCCATTATTAAACTCTTTGACGACAGGAACTCACAGAACCACGCTCCGAGTATCGTTTGAGCTGTAAGGAATTAAAGACATGCTGAAGCTAGTGACTTGTTATGAGGGCAGTTATATAAGAAAGCTTTCTTGGCTGGTACTTTGACTTGGCACGTCCCAAGGAAGTCGACACATAAGGGACCAAGATTATTATTCTTTCTTTTTCTTTTTATTGAAACAACCGAGGAGCACAGGTTTTTATAATCATAGAGGGATTATCCCCGATTTTGGACAGATAGAGCAGAGGGTTGCGCAGGGAACAGGGTATTGAGAGGGTGGGTTCAGCGTCCGGTGGGATATGCTGGAATACGGTAATCCACGGTATGCAACACGGATGTCAGGCAAGGGACACCATTCTAACTTGCCAGTAAATTATGGTGAGCTGACAACCACAGAAACTCTATGGCTATACAAATGAAAGCCCCAATTGCAGCCACAATTGCTCACCATGGTTTATATAATCCCTCAGCAACACGGTAGTCGTGTCATGATACACGCCTCTCTTTCGGCGGTGGTGGAGTACTCTAGACAAATCCAGTTGGAGAAATATGCTAAAGGAAACGGTCGGTCCACAAGTTACTTGCTCCAGATACAGCTGATTCCGAAACAGACAATGAAAACTTCAACGCACAGTACCTTCCCAGTTCCAACAAACAGTAAAACAATGAAAATACTAACGGATTGATGTCGTGATGTTTCCCTTCAAATAGAAATTCAGATCTAAACAAAAGGCAATCTGGATTGGTGACGTTGTTGTGAGGCTCAGCGGAACATTCCGCATCCCATAGTGTTCCCTGTCCCCCTCGAGCGCTGCACGTCTCTTTCCCATCCTTTGGTCTCCCTCAAGTCAACCGGGAAGATCATTCCACGGAAGAGGGAGAAGCTCCGTTCATGAAACATCTCCCACCCTTAAAATTCAGTTTACAGCATCAGCGTGGCGTCATTTGTTCACAATTCCAGTCACCTTTATCGCTCGTCAGAAAGCTCAAACTGAGTAACCTTCTAGTCCGCGAACACAAACTACTTGTACAATGGGTCAGATGACCTGCAGCGTCCGAGGGCCACTCACTCAGTGAGCCAATCATGAATCGTCTCCAACTACGCAACTTTTCTTTCTCCCAAGCATAAGAACGGGTTTTACTGAATTGTTGGCACAGTACTCAGTACCGTATGCTATCGCCCAGGCAACTCTTTGTCCCCATTATCTCCAGGGGTCACGTTCCGGATACTTCACCTCCTCAAGAACAACGGTATTGTGGGAGCTCCTCCGAGTGAATGGCCCAACCTCGGCAACGAACCTTGGGGAAAAAACACTTCAGCGTTCCATCATACTCTTAACTTAGCACTATAATTTTCCCGAGGTCGGGGGCACTCTAATCATGTAATCATGGGAGCGTCACCGGAGGTCACTCGTTTATGGAAAAACCTGCAAGACCTCCAGCCGTTTGCGCACAAAAGGACTGCGAAGTTCGTACCAGTATCAAAGATATGAATATCACAAGTAGCTCTCGAACTTGACTTAAAAGGGTCACTTGTTGCAAGTCAAGAGGCAATTATTTCACTCGCTCCCACCGGTATCGATGCACCGGAGCCGGCGGTCTGCTCTCGCGGCGACCTGAAGCCCTCCAATCCGAAATTAACATTTCTCCGATATGATAGCGGTCCGAACACATGTGGGAATTCTAACGAAAGGGCACCGCAACTTTCAATCCAGCTCTTCGAATCGGCCCTCATGGAGGGCTTTCTCCACGGGGTTTTGGATATCCACCACACCCGTCCGTTTTATTCTGTCGTAGAATGTGAGCGTAGATTCATGTCGTTACCCAACAGCAGAGAACTTTTTATACCTCTCAAACAATACAAACAATCGCTCCGCCTCCCTCTCCTTCTCCTCTTCCGACATCTCGCTAAGGGGATCTTTTAGCTCTGGTTCGCGGTCTAAAGCCTGGCCCGTAACAGGGTTGAAAGACCGCCCAAAGGTGTCTGATGAAGTGGAGAGATCCTCTAAAGCTGACTGGGGAAGTTGCACACCAGCACTGAGAAGAAGCCCCGAAGCGTAACCATATCCAACATTACGGACAAACTCCTCCGGGTTCGAATTGGAAACCTCGAACAACAGCGAGGCAAGGTGTTGACGGGTATTCAGAGCTACAGCGGAAGTGGACAGTTGTAATAGGCGAGATGCCAGTGAACCACCCTTCCCTAGTGGATCCTTACGTTGTCTAATGAGATAGTCATTGCGTGAGTCTGTGGTCTTGCCTAACGGGGGAAATAACTTACTCGTCAGAGGGTAGCAATCGTTTCCGCACGCACTCTTTGGCTTGGCCGGAGGAGATCTCAAACACTTTTCTTAGTAATGTTATTAGTGGGACCCCTGCTTCATCGAATAACCGATTGCGTTGATCGTCATGATTATCGTTCGGGCTCCCCACAGAAAGGTCCAGGACCCTGATAAGCCTGGCTACATTACATGTGGGGTCGAAAGAAGGAAATACGCATCCGGGTTGAGATGAAAGATCGAGGTTTAAAAGTGCATTAACCAAATGGGCTATAGATGATTGGAGGGGAAGACTGGGGAGTGTCCTCCTGCAAAGAATCTTGAAGAGACTTGGGATGGACCTATTTTACAGTGGTCAGCGAATTCCCCGGAGAGCAAGGGTTCGTTATGAAAAGCTGACCTTGAGAATAAATCTACTTTCTCAGGGGCAAAATGGGTGATGTTAAACAACAGCTTTGTGGTTTCAGTGAATGCCATATCTTGCATCGCAGATGGTTGTTCATTGCTGTTGACCTTGGAGTATATTTTTCCGTGCCTCATAATCGCCTGCAAAAACATTAGCCTCATCAGGCCCCTTCAACTTCTCCAACAGCGGAATAATTAGTCACGTCATTGAGGTATTTGGCGAGCTTATACTCTTCGAGCCATTTTAATAAATCGGCGGTCGCATAGGTAACCAGAAACAAAATCCGACCCGCCAAGAATTCTTCATGGGATGAATCGTTCTGGCGATATCTCTGTGTAAGCAACATCTTTTACGCCATATGGCAGATCAAGCCCAACTGACCTGGTATCTGTTGACCGCCTTTTCTGCATACCCAAGTTCAACAAATATATGCCTGGTCTCGGGTGCTATCAATAATGCGTTTGCTAGACATCGCATGGCTTCCAGGGCTGATTTATTGTCGGTCCCCTCAAAGGCATGTTTGCATAGCATCTCGATCCCCTGGGACCTCCTTTAGACGACTTCAAGGAAACTGGGGAGGAGTAACTTACTTCCCTCGTGAATATCGGGTCGGATTGGTTCGCATCCCGCCCGAAAACCTTAAGCTCTTCGAGGGCTGCAACTCTCTCTATGCCGAAATAAGACATCAAATCTTGAGCGCCTCAGGGACTGTACTTACTCTCTGGCGGAAGGTCATGAACCCGGAAATCTACCTTCAATATATCAACGAGAGCTTGGACCTGGCTCAACTTGCCTTTTTGATATCATAATCTTGTTAGTAGCCTCCTACCCTATATGTATATATGAGGAGGGGGAAATCCCCCAACGCACTTTTATTGTCGCTGAGCGTTGCCATTGAGAGGCCAGCTCGAGTAGAGCGTAAACTTGAGAACAAGTTATGGAGGAGAGGAAAGCTAGAATTATGGACTGCTGGGGGTTCTGAGTGGATGCTCGTGCACCATTTGCTCCGGGACAATGGAAGAACTAGCCCGTGCACCAGTTGACCACAGGACACCGAATCGGGCGAGGCAGTGGATAGAAAGATGATGGGGGTTCTTTAAGACTGGGGTTACTGGCGGGGAATATTTTTAGTTCTTTGTTCCTCTGATATATAAGTAGGTTGACGGTGCCCTGTTGCTGGGGGGAGCACTGGACAGAGGCTCCCGGTGGCAGAGATTCCAGAATTATTTGGTTAAAGCTCCGGGATGCTCGAGAACCCCAGGCTTCACTGGGCGTTTCCTAAGTTGCCTCCATCGAGACTTATGCCAAGACATGTGAGACCCCCCTCTTTAGTCTAACCAGACAGAGCTACAGCGGATTGGGCAGGGGGCGACTTTAATTCGCGCGTTCATTGGGCCAAAATCCGCGTTAGTTCAGACGCGTCGCGTGGGTCTCATCTTTGCTGGGGCAACCATTTTACCCTGCATAAGGTGACTTCGGTCTCTACAGTAACCGTCTCATCACCCCCCAGTCGGCGCGGGCATGTTACTCCCGCTTCCCTTCGGATCATTCTATGCTATCTCACGATCCCTTCCTGTCGAACTCCCTCCTCATATTCACCCTGACCATAGGCTCGGAAACGCCTCTACTCGGTACTGGTGCACCTGATCGTCTCTCCCGGCGCTAGCTGCGTCCGTTCGCTCCCCACTTTCTCCACATCCGCCATAATCTTCATTGACCCCTTGATCCCATGCTTGAATACTGGGCTGGACTCCATCTCAGCATACTCGGTTGATCATGGTTCAATCAGAAACTACGAGTTCTTATTTCGTCGGAACTAAGTCGCGCTCTGTTGAGCAAACGCAGCCACGACCTCCAACGCCACCAAGAGAGTCGCCTCGATCGGCCTCAAAGACGAAAAGATTGGTAGAAAAGGACTGCTCTGCAGACAGTGCCACCGAGTCTGTTGTGGAGCCCTCTTCGCGAGAGATCACACCTCCCTCCTCCTCCGGGGATAACGCGGCTGGGAAACCCAAGAAGCGTGTCGGCTGGTCCCCGTGGACAAAGTATCATAAACCAGATTCACCATTATCCGTGACTCCCATTCGATCAGCGATAGATCCGAAGTCTCTCAAGTCAATTCTTAAGCCTTACAGTTCTCCGATACCACTTTTTGACGATAAACTGGCTTTCGAGCAGTCCGTTCCTGAGTCTTTGCCCAGGATGCTGGAATCCATTATTCGAGCGCTTGAATCGAGCGAGCGCAGCAAGAAACTCGACGCTTATGTTACATTTTCCAGCAGTATAAAAGCATACGATAGTATACCGGATTTAGCAGCCATGGCAGAGAAACTCCCCTCGTTGTGTTTGTTCATAAAGCGGGATTTTGATGCCAAGCTGGACGAGAGCGGGAAGTCCGACAGTCAGCTCGTTCAGCAAGCTATTAAGGTATTGACCGTCCTCGCCTGGACCTCCCGGTTGGCGGAATCGATGGATGATGGAATGGCATCATGGTTCCTACAAATCGCTATAGAGAGGGTACAGGACAGCCATACACCAAAGCTAATTGTTAATCACCTTCTTCATTTCCTCGCCCAACAGCGGTTCCCACAGCGCATCATGACCCCTGAGAGGTCAAATCAAATTATTACGGCACTAGACAGTCTTGATCAACGCGTTATGGGAAAATCTATTACGAGAGAACGCATCGACGTCTACTTCAAGTTATTGTCGCAGGCTAAGCAGATCATGCTCGCGAGGGTAAATGATTGGATGGACAATCTGTTCGGTGGTCTTTTGAGCAGTGTGAAGGAAGTGCGGAATCGTGCACTAGCCTGTGTGGCGGAAATCCCAAGAGCCTTGGGGAGTGAGAAATCTACTGCCCGTTGCTTGAGTAGCATTTTTAGCAGGGATGTTGGGAATGGCAAACGCATGTTTGAATTGATCAAAGAGCGGCTCGAACTTTTTATTAAGGACGGCGAGGGAGTCTTTGTTGCCCGGATGTGGGGTATTGTTCTTCTGCTCATCCGAGTGACAGCAGCTGAACAATGGGAGTTCTTCACTCACTGGCTGCGGGTTATCGAGGGTTGTTTTAACGTATCGGATAAGGATGTGAAGGTAGAAGCCCAGATGGCGTGGCAAAAACTTATATACGCCATGAATATCGGCCCAACCACAGCCCGCAAACTTTTGGAGCTTCTTTGCAAACCTCTTGGACAGTACCTCGATCCCAAGAATGCGCTATCCAACACTAAGCGGCCACGGATGGCAGCAATGGTCAATATATCGGTTCTACTTTATTACGGTTTTCGCCCCAATGCTCCCCATAAGCAGCTCTCTGAAATCTGGGATGTTGTGGTTGTTGGTTTGCTCGAGCGATTAGCGCTGTCTAGTAAGGATGAGGTAGAAGGTGGATGCAAAATACTTTCGGCCGTACTTGAAGGTTCCCCTCAGAAGCCTTGGTCCGAAGACCGCGCCTTGAAACCTCCTACTATGTCACCAAACGAGCTCCCAAGACTTGACCCTAAGTGGGTTAGATCGAATAGCGCAACAGTCCTGAGGACAGTTGAAGTTGCCCTCCGACGTACCCCGTGGAAGGCTAGTGAGACCGATGATGGCCCGAAGCTCCTTTGGGTCAGGTCCGTCAAGGCGGTGGCCGATGCTGGCAGTAAGGAAATCAAAATATCGGGAGATCTGATTGATGCTGTGGCTCACCTTCTTGCCCTGTTCCGTCGGATATGGAAAGTTGGACCTACGGCCTTCAATGACTTGAAGGACGGGTCTTCGGAGCCCTTCATCAAGAAGTTCGTTTTCTTAGTTAATGCAGCCCTATCTGCTCTCGGGACGTTGCCGTTCACAGAGAAGCTCTTATCTCTTGACGAGGAGAACAACTTTGCACCTGCGGCTACTCCTATGCACAAGTATTCTTCTGGTAATAATTCTACGATCGTGCATTCTCCAGTTTTGCACATGATCTCCATGTTTCTTCTACCTACAGAAGGTGTAATTGTGGATGAGGAGTATCACGACTGTGTTAAAGCTGTTCTCTGGAGATGTTGCAGTTCTCAGGACTCAAGAAGGAAGAAGCTAGCGCTGATAGCTTCATGTGCAAGCTTGCTCCCATACAAAGATGCCGATACTTTAGACCTGGGGATGTGGCAAACACTTGCAGATTTAGTGGCTCTCTCACTGCCTATACCGACCCGGGAGAGGATACTGCTCAGCCCGTCACCAGTGGGAGGAGAGTTCAGAGATGCGGTGAAAGTGCTTGAATGGGGTTGCCGGTATGCTTCTGCTCCAAAGAGATCCACTCTGGGTTAATTGCACCATCACTTACGTTCCGTATAGTTATGATCTGCTGGGGTGGGAGTCACTACTAAGTCGGCTTTGCGAAACTGTGCAAAACGAACAAGGCGATGTACACCTTGCCATCGGGATTATTGACCCTCTCGCCGAGATCATTAAGCATCAATCGACCGACCATGACAGGTTAGTTCCTTCCATTCTACTCGAACAAGTAACTAAATCCTTCCTCATAGGGGTCTTCAACAGTGCAAATATCTCATGAGCAGGGTCCATTACTCCAAAGCCAAGTCCCACGGAGACGGCGCCACTCGTACACCCTTCGCAGCACTTGGGCGGAAACCGAACACGGCTGAGTATGTAACCATTTGTCCAGCTCACGAATTTTGCGCTAACCTGTCGATTTCAGCCCGCTTGAGAAGTTATATGATCTTATAGATCATTTTCTACGCAAATCTTATTCTTCTAGTGCCGAGGGAAAGGCCCTGTCTGAGGCAATAGCCTTATTAGATATCCTGGGCGATCTTTCTAATAGATGCCCCTCGATATCCCTTGCAGCCCTGCTCAAGCGCACACAGGAGGGGGTCGGCGTGTGGGTCCTTGACTTAGACCACCTGATTAAGACGAAGGTTGCTATTATATCCTCTACGTTTTCCTCTATTCTTATTAATATTTCCTAGCACGGTGAGGCCGTTGCACAGGTAATCAGCGCCTGGAGAAAAATTACCGATGCTATCGCTCGTCTCCCGCAGCACGACGGAAAGATTCTCGCAGACCTAGCCACCCTCATCAAGTGCGGTCTTGAGAGTAGGCTCAAACCTATAGTTAACCTTTCAGTCAAGTCATGGAACTTGACTTTCGGCGAACAGGAATCAATTATCTATCCTAAGCGTGTCCGGGGGGCGCTAAAGAGGCTTCGCCCTGTTGCTGACCTAAAGCTTCCCTCGTTCCTTGACGAGTTGGAAGATGATGTATGGACCCCTATCTTACACTGCCTTTAGTCCACTTGCTGACCTGTCCTAGATTATCCCAACCCCTCCACAATTTTCTGAATCTCAGGAGGGGCTTGAGGAATTCATGCAAGAGAAGGAGGCTTGGACGAGCCCAAGCCCTTCGCGGTCTGTGGCCTCACCCTTTAAGCCCCAATCGAGGGTTTCTTCGCCCCTGACGGGGCCAAGGGAGGGTTTATTCGGTTCTCGTCCAAGGCGATCACTCGGCACGAGAAATCTACAAAACCCCCCCGCTCGCCCTAAGCATATGGATTCCCAAATCGAGTTTGCCGCTATTGAAACTGACCTAATCGGGAAAGACGGTTTTATTTCAAATTCACAGCTTACTGAAAGACAGAAGGAAGTAAAGGAAAGGCAGTCAGAAACCGCAATCCTCTTCGGAAACCTAAATGCCAATTCCACCAGCAAGCGTGGTAGGTTACCAAGAGATCCTACTAAGGCCGCTAGTAGCCCACAAAGTACACGACTTTCTCGTAGCCCTGCGAAGGATTCCGGGAGATCGCGTTTTGGAGAATCACTTCAAGCCAAATTTAGTCAATCGAATTTCCCAGAATCACCATTACCCAAACATACTGGTAATCTCAAGGCGCATGCACCTGAGACTGATCCTCCTGCAGCTCCAACGGCGGATACTGCGGTAGATTCTCCCGGAGCCCTGGACACAGATGAAATGATCGATGTCGTAGGCGTTGGCGTCTATGAGGTCGAAACGAGGCAAGGCTCCTCCGGTTCACCCTCTGTTGAGGACGACAATTTCGTTGACGCCCCGGAAGACCGCATATCTAGTGGGGAGGAGGTTGAAGAAGTGCCCAAGAACTCAGCCAACATTGTCGTTGAAATATCTCATGTCCAAGGCAGCAGGGTTTGCGGCGAGGAATCCCACCCAGAATCTCGCTTTAGCCCAGCGTCTTCAGAGAACGAAGAGATCTCAAAAGTTTGCGAGCCAAATACAGAATCAGATAGCCCTCAAAGTCGGGAATCAAGCCCTGGGGCCCAAATAATGACGGAGGAACGTGCAGCATCCAAACTTCCAGCAAAGCGTAGACGCGCACGCGCACGACCAAGGCGACGCTCCCTTGTACGAAAGGCCTCCGAATCACCAAAGAAAGTGTCGGGCACTATCACCGTCGCCGAACCCGACGCATGGCAATCAAAGTCACCCGCATCGTCCCACCATGCGTATGGCGAACACACCGAGTGCCCACCTCAGGTATCCCAACCCAATCAAACCTCATCCCCATCCAAAAGTTCCAGCTCTCCTAGAAAACCAACAACTTCTGCAATGTCACCACCAATCACTAGGTCATCTGCGAAGAAGGCTGCTATTGCAAAGCCCCCAGCTTCCACTAGATGTTTGTTGTCGAAACGCTCCCATCACTTTTCACACATTTTACTGACCGGAATTAGCTACTCGCAAGCGCAAGCTAGAGGCTGTCGATCATTACGGCCTAAATAACGATGAGAATCCGAGCCGTGAGTGCCCTTGTCTTGAGTGCCATGAAGTATCTTGCTGACTCAAGACTCAGCCGAGAATTTAGCAACGCCTACACCAAAGCGTCGCAATACCGCCAGCTTACCCGTAAGACGTACCCGCTCGTCTGCCAAAGAACCATCCAAAAGTAATGACAACGGTCCAGATGTTTCATTCATTAAGGAGACTCAGCTCAGTGTCAATTCGTCAATTAACAACTCCCAAGACCACGTTGATGAAATTGTGGGGCCTACTCCCTACGTTGGATCGAAGGCGCATACCCTTTTCACGGAAGGAACTCCGAAATCCAGCCGAGGAAAGGGCCGATTAGACTTAACTGATGCATGGACCGAGACTGTCGAAGATACTCCGAGGACCCCTGACACTCCAAGACGCCTGAAAAAGTCGCCAGGCACCCCTATGCAGTCTCAGGATGCTAGGCCCATGATTGGGTCTGAAAAGGTGGCGGATCCGGGGCCATTCAGGAGAATTGGAGCTTGCAGAAGCTTGTCCACAAAGCAACTAGAAACCATGCCAGAGCCTACTGGTGGAGAAACTGCTATTAATGGACTACAGAAGGCATTGAGAGCCTTGGAGAGCGCAAGTCTCTCGCCAGACGAATGCCGTAGAGCGGAGAATATCCTATTTGATGCATTCTCTCAACTTCGTCGAAAAGGGACAAAGTAGATAAATTTATTTCTATTGTGTACGATCTTCTGTACGATAGCCATGTTCCCTTATCCTGCAAGTTTCGTCCTGCGTTACGGAGTCCCCTGTCCTGGTTTCCGTTCTTCTCGGTCTTGTACCACTTTATTCCTTCTTCATGGTATGATTCACTGTGGGGCGGGGCCACTTGTAATATTGCGCTTGTTCCTGATTTAGATGGTTCTTTTGTTCATAGGACGGTTATTACTTTAGTTTGACAGCTATCCTGATGCTAGGTTTTTAGAATTTCGTTGTGCTGAAGTTACCACTATGGTATTCTATCTACCATGGAGAAGTTGTCGCAATGTTGGAGCTCAAGTCGATCATATTCTAGGGCCGTCAACTAACTTACTCGAGCACAAGCGCAGCCTATAGCTCAGGTTTCCCAGCACAATCTAATGATAATGTCACCTATGGTCCCCATGATGCTATGAAGCCCAAAGTCAGGCGCGAAGCTTAGATAAAACCTATTGGGAGCCGTTGGCAAGGCTCAAAATGGGTAGGTTGTGTGGAGTACCGGTATCAAAATATCATATTACTGTTGACTATCGGTATTGTAACTTATCATACATACTGCGCAGTACCGGTATGGACCACGGTTCGGCTCGCCCATGTCATGCGGGTTTCCTGCGTTATGCCCTAGTCGGCGGTGGAGCCCGACTGCCGGCGGGGCAGCCTACGAGTACCCAGGACCCTAGCAGTGTGGTACAATATATATGATACTGTATTATCATACAAGCACAGTATGATGCGGTATCATATCAAACTCGAGCACAAAAAGCCAAACAGAACCCCACTTCAAAGCCACCCCCCGGCCCCCGACCCACCGCACTTGGTCATTCCCTTAGAACCGTTTCTATTATTTTCATATCACACCTACCCATAGGGAACATACCATTAACCATAATCTTAAAGAACAGTTTCTAAGCACCATGGTCGAACGCAGCAAGAAGCCGGTTCCAATTCCAGTGAGCCCTACTAGGGCAGAAAACCAGGGATTCGTTTCCGAGAGCGATAGGGTCAAGGTACCTCTCCAATCCTCTCTCGTGCCGCCCTCTCACCCGCAATGAGGATGGTATTCCGAAATTAATGTCGACACTAGTTATCTCTGCCCACCGGGGAATCCGTCGAGATCTTGCTACACGGTGCTACGGTAATTTCCTGGGTGGTCGACGGGCAGGAAAAGCTGTTTCTTAGCGAAAAGGCAACCCTCGGTAAGCGGTTTCCCCGCAATTGATGGATGACTTATAAAATCGAATGGTGGGACGGGGTGGGATGAGATGAGATGGCTAACGAGTAGCGGTTCTGCAGATGGATCGAAGCCGGGTATGTCGTTACTTCCTTTCACTTTTATTGTTCCTGTCCTCATGCTGACTCCCCTTGTGGTTACTAGTAAGAGGTGGGATTCCATTAGTTTTCCCGGTACGCATGCTTCATACACTCGCCTCCGTGAAATGTATATGAGCGAAGCTAACTGGAATACGCTATTCTAGGTGTTCGGAAAACCCACGGAAGGGCCCGTCGCTGCCCTCCCACAGCACGGATTCGCGAGACTCTGCAAGGTCAGCATCATTATTCCTCCCCTCCTTCGACAGCGCTAACATCATGAACAGTGGGAACTGCTCGGCCGGACCAGTGAAACCGATACCTCAATCCAGGTTGACTTTGGCCTCGGTCCGGAGAACCTTACCGCCGACCAGCGCGAGCAATGGCCCTACATCTTTGGCCTGATTTACTCCGTGAACCTGAGCAAGAACAGTCTCGAGACAAAAATGCTCGTCAGAAATGAGGGATTCAAGACGTTTGACTTTAACCTTTTGTTCCACACATATCTTCGTATTCCCGTATTCCCCCCCGGCTTGATATTCATAGTGATGGTATTGGCGGCGTTTGTATTGGGGCTAATGGGGACAGGATGTAAACAATCTCACGGTCGAAGGTCTCAAGGGCACCAACTATAAATGCAAAGTGACACAATCTGAAGCCGTTGAAGAGGCGGTTGAGCTCCCCATCAACTCTGAGGTTGATCGTGTATATGCGAACGTCCCCGGCACCGTCCAAGTGAAGGACAGAGGCCAAGCGATCTTCAAAATCGACAGGACCAACCTGGAAGATGTAGTTGTCTGGAATCCCTGGGATGGAGCGAGAAAGATGGCGGACTTTGGGCCCGAGGATGGATATAAGGACATGAGTAAGCGCCCCACTGCTCTGCTTTCAAGAATAAGAGTGCTGATGCCATTGGGGCTATTAGTCTGCATTGAGGCGGGAGCTGTATCTAAATGGCACACTCTCGAGCCAGAGAGCATCTGGGAAGGGAGCACTATTATCAATCTTTGACTGGCGGTAGAGTCTGGTGATGCGCCAGGGGGTGGGATTATTGGGGGAGGGCAAGATCTAGGCTGTGAAGTAAGTCCCTAGTTGGCTATATAGTACTCCATGACCATTTCAGTTATGACATGAGAGAATATGAAAAAAATAAAAAATGTTGGGAGTTTTTCACTGTGCGCCTTGTTGTATTTCGTCTTGTTTCGCCCTCTGTAGTATCGCATCGTATCGTATCGAACTCGTCTCTTGTAACTATACTCAGTGCAATCTAGTTGACGATTCAAGTCCTACATTGCACTATGATAAACCCAACGCCGCAATACCCCACCGCCTGAGCAAGACCTCTCAGCCTATCACTTATGGTGCGAGGCGTGTAAAACGTACCCCTGGGTGGGTGCACCCATATAATACCTGTATTTAAAGAGGATTGAGGATTCAAGTTGTAAGTGCCCAAAAGGAATTTGCAAGGTTGGAAGTTCAACTTGGACTCAGATTCAGCTTTTTGTATATACAAGTATTCGGCCGTGTGTTGCTACAATGCTCTATAAGTTTTAGAAGTAGAGTTAATATAATAGTCATTATAGATATTAAGATCACTCCACCAAGTTCTATTACCATTCTAACCTATAAGAAACTAAAATATGAGTAGCTGTTAAATTATATATGGGAAATGTTTCCTGTTAACAACTTGAACGATTACTGCTGGCCCTTACTTGTGCCAAGGTTATAGCTACCTCAAGGCACCTATGGACGTATAGCACTATGCAGTGGTCTCACAGTCAAACACCGACTCACTAACAACACTGGAGTAACAGATGCCGACTATACAGGTGAATTGAAGGTTGTCATGATCAATCAGAATGACGAAGAATATAAGGTGGGAAAAGGCAAGAAAGTTGCACAACTAATAATCGAAAAAATCAACCAACAAGAACAACATGAAGTGGAAAGCCTGGCCAAGACCACCAGGGGGACCAAAGGGTTCGGCAGGACGGACCAAAAGAAAGCAACTAAGGAAGAACGACCAAGGATTAAGATCAACAGGATATCAGCATGAGCTTTGGGAAAATTCTACCGTAAGGGAGAAATGGCAGGAATCCTCAAATGCAATCTCCAGGAAACAGGAACAAGCCTAGCCAAGATTAATATCAGTACAGAACTCGCGATAAAAAGTTGACCCCAAACGAAAGATGAACAACTGGACAAGTTGGTACCACGGGAATACTACCACCATTTGGACTTATTCCAAGAAAAAGAATCCACCAAACTACCCCCATGTCGATCAGGGGTAGATTTGGAAATCAGCTTTGAAGAATGCAGAAAAGGGTTACCACAGAAAAGAATATACCCCCTAGGTGAAATCGAACTCGAAGACTTAAGGAAATATATTTAACAAAACCTGGAAAGAGGATGGATCCAACCCTCCTATGCCAATGGCAGATCACCTATTTTATTTATCAAAAAAAAGCATGGGAAACTGAGGTTATGCATTGATTACTGAGCACTCAATGAAATAACCAAAAAGGATCGATACCCCCTACCTCTAATAGGAGAAGCATTGAATCAACTAGTGTCAGTCAAATACTTCACCAAACTGGACATTTGGGATGCCTACCACCTCGTCAAAACAAAGAAAGGAGACAAATGGAAAACAACCCTCGCCACGCAATACGGAACATGACAATACCTGGTTATGCCCTTCGGGCTAATCAATGCACCAGCCTCTTTCCAAAAATGGATCAACAGAGTCTTCCACAAGTATCTGGATAGATGCTGTATTGTCTATTTGGATGCTGTACTCATATACTCCAAAGATATAGAACAACACTACAAGGATGTCAGCAACATAATGGCCAACATCAAAGAATCAGGAATGAGATGCAAACCTAGCAAGTGCGAATTCCACAAAAAAGAAACTGAATACCTAGGATTCATCATCAATAGAGAAGGAGTCCCAATGGATCCTGTCAAAACTAAAGTGATATGGGAATGGGAATACCCAAAAAACAAAACGGACATTCAATGTTTTATCGGTTTCTGCAATTTCAATTGAAGGTTGATAGAGGGTTTTAGCTGAACAGGTAAGCCACTATATAACCTAACCATAAAGGATGTCAAATGGGACTGGGGAGCCAAAGAAAGAGAAGGGTTTGATGAACTCAGAACCAAAATCAACAAAGGACCAATATTGGTGCATTTCGACCGAAAGAAAGAAACAATGATCGAAACCGGCACTTCAAAACACATATGCTCAGGCATACTATGGCAAAAATGCGAGGATGGACAATGGAGACCAGTGGCCTTCAGATCCAAAATGATGACCCCAGCAGAATGCAACTATGATATGTACAATAAGAAACTATTAGGGATAGTTTAAGCATTAAAAGAATGGAGGAGATACATACAGAACAATCAGGCCGAGGTCAAGATACTCACGGACCACAAAAACCTAGTACCCTTCATGACCACGAAGGAACTTAATGGACGACAAATATCATGGATGGAAAAGCTCAGCACTCACAACATCAAAATCGAATATCAGCCAGGAAAAGAAGGGGGAAAACCCGATGCCTTAACCAGACGATCAACGGATCTACCAAAAGACCCTGAAGATGAAACAATCAAACAGAAATAACAAATACTACTACCAAAGGAAAAATACTTCCAACCAGAGGAAGAAGACAGCGGATACGAATTACTGAACGAGATCAACACCCGAACGATATTGGAAGAAGATATCAGGAAAGAAAGTTCACAGGACAAGGACATCAAGGAAATAAGAGAAAACTAGCACAAGGAATAAAGGAAACCAAAGGCATAGCCTTAGGATTGTGCAAATTGAGAGATGATTACTTATGGTATGAGGGAAAAATGAGGATACTGGATAAAGAAGAATTACACACCCAAATCATACGACACCATCACGACCTCCCATACGTGGGCCACTGAGGAACAGCCAAAGCTACCGAGTTTATTAGTCAACAGTATTACTGGTCAAAGATAAGGGAAGACATCAAACAATATGTGAAAAATTGCGACATGTGCCAACGGACCAAAGTGGTTCTACATGCACCTTATGGATGACTCAAATCCAAGGAAGCACAAGAAAAACCCTGGAAATTGATCTCATTGGATTTCATTACAGACGTACCAAGGTCAAACGATCAAAACTCCATACTTGTGGTAGTGGATCGTCTGACTAAAATGAGTCACTTCATAGCATGCAGAACGGATGTAACGGCATGGCAGTTCACAATGCTATTTCTAAAAGAAATTTACTGACTACATAGATCACCAAAAGACATTATTAGTGAAAGAGGATCACTATTCACATCGGAAGTGTAGAAAGAAATCACAGAAAAATTAGGAATCGAACGACGTCTGAGCGCTGCCTTCCACCCTCAAACAGATGGACAGACTGAACGGACCAATGGCATATTGGAACAATACCTGTGTGCATACATCAACTATCAACAAGACAATTGGTATGAATGGCTACCAATGGTGGAATTCGTATACAACAACGGCAAGCAAGAAACAATTAAGACGATACCCCTTTATGCAAACTATGGCCTACATCCGGAACATGAGACCAGCGGTCATACGCTCAAAGGAAAGATAACAGACAAAAAGGATATGCATCAACTACATGATACATTACGAATGGAAATGGTCGTGGCACAACTACGACTAAAAGAAGAATACCATCGTCACAGAAAACCCGATCCAAACCTCAAATCAGGAGATATCGTTTGGTTACTACCATGCAACATCAGAACCACACCACCAATGAAAAAATTGGATTACAAGAAAATTGGACCATTCAAAATATTAGCAAAGATAGAAAGCCACGCTTATAAGCTTGACCTTCCACCCTCGATGAAGATGCACAATACATTCCAGATCAGCCTCCTCGAACCATATCAAAACAATCCTCTACCTTCACAAGAAAAACTACCCCCACCACCAATCAAAATAGAGGGTAAATCGGAATACGAACTCGGGGACATAATCGACTCTCGATTACACTACAGTCGCCTACAATACAGAGCGAAGTGGATGGGATACTCACCAGAACACGATAAGACCTGGTATCCAGCCAAGAACTTCGATAATGCACAAAATGCCATCCAACAATTCTATTGAAAATACCCACGCAAACCAACAGCCAACAGTTGAGGACGTATACGAATCAGGATGTACAATGCCTACATTATACAGAACAGACTCCTACAGTTGGGAATACTCCAAGGGCAGCGCTGCCATACTAATACCATTGGCCCTCCAGAACAGCCCCGAACATGATGTGTTCAGACATATTACACCAAGAAGCCTAAGGTATTAAGCCTCAACACCAGTCAAGGAAGAGCCTACAGATGAAGACTGGGTAAATCTGGTGGATTTACCCCTGTCAAGAACACGAACACCTGAAAGGGAACATGTGAACCTGTCATCACAGGATTCTACAATGACTAGTGCCAAGCATACAAAAGCGAAAAGGAAGGCTCGAGATATGGGCCTTAGAAAACCAACCGATAGCTACCCAAGACTTTGCCCTTGGGATCACCTGCGAGATCCCCAACCCCAGAGCCAGCAGCTCGAGTACAGTACATCAAACCAACTCTGAGGATGGAGTCGAGGAGACGGGGGGTCCAAAAATCCAAATGCCCTAAGGCGAAGAAAGCTAAGAAAGTATCTTGGCAGGAAGACATGGAAGAAGCTACACTGAGGTTGCCTCAGGCAGAGGATCAGCAGGTGGTGATAGCGGAGTTAGAAAAAGACCTCCCGCTAACACAAGTGTTGCTGGAGGGAATGAAGAGAGAAACAAAGTTGAGGGTAAGCCAAGTCGAGAGAGAGCTGGCGAAAGAAGGGGGAGCGAGGAGTGCATTACAAAGAGAGTTAGAAAGATAGGCGGAAGAGGCTCAGAAACATTCAGACAGGCCCGCACGAGCAGTCCGAAGGATTAATCGTAGCTACTACTATGGGAAAGTAGCTGGAGGAACCATTACGGGGGATGGAGAAATGAGTGAAGCCCCAAGGGACTCGGGCTGAGGCAGCGGGGAGCTAATGTCACAAACTGTGAATAAGCAAGGCAGATTTTATATAGCTTAGAATATCAAGCTATCGGTAGGTTCGTATTTCACATGACGCACCTTAGTGCGCCATAGGTTATTATATTTACCTGTTCATGACTCACAGTTATGAGTCATACGATGTCAAGATTTATGTACATGACTCAATATATGAGTCATGGGTTTCATTCAGGTGACCCGAGTTGCGCACCTGACTTGGTTATTATGTTTTGATTGGTTTTAGGTATGTTGCGCAGTGACTCATAGGAGTAGACTGATGGATTTCACATGACTCATGGTTATGTGTCACAGGGTTTGTGTGACGTAAGGTATAAGTCACACCAGGTGAAGAACTACTATATAAGGGATCCCTAGAACCCTAGTATTAGTTCTTCACATGTTCTTCTTGTTTATTTCCTACCTTTAAGTTATTACTATAAAACCTACCTTTACGCTCTTTAAGAGTTATCTTAAGAGACCCAAGAATTCTCTTTCCTCCCAAGCGGGAAAACTATTTCTCGTCCCATGTCAAACGATTAAATTCTAAATGACGACTTAAGAAGATTAGCGGAATAGGCGTGATAAGATAGAAGTCAAAAGAACTTGACTATCAGCATCGTGTAGGCATTTGCCTAAGAACTATCACCTTGCTACAAATTAAGAATCGTTACCTGTCACATCACAGTGCCCGGTAGGATCCTTAATATCAACCCACGGACCAACTGGTCAGGTACTCTTTCGGAGGAACAAGGTGTTCATCCCAGTAGTGAGCTATTGGTTAAGATCTAGAAAGGCGTCTGGTAGGAAGTCTGAGATACCCTTCAGTGAGTTCAGGAGAGACAACAGAAATGGCATGACCAGAAACAATTGCTGGCACCCGAATATGTCACAGGAGAAGATGGAACCAAGAACAGGATAAAGAAAGGTGACCGTTCGATGCCAAATCCAAAGAACATCCGTACAAAGCGACTTATAGAGATCCTGGACCACCAAATATTTGGATCCTTTATGGTCAAGCGTAAGGTTGGTAACTGAGCTTACGAACTCCAATTGCCTGCTTGTCGGTCAATCTACTCAGTGTTCAATGTCGGACTCTTAGAACAGTATTGAGAGGACCCAAGTGGTAAAAGTATATAGGAAGTCCCAGTTCCCGAGATAGTTGACAATAAGCCCAGCTACTTTATTGCCGTAGTTGTAGATAGTTGATGGTATGGTAACATGAAAGCGAAGTTTGCTAATCGCTTTGTACAATACCTGGTTCCCTGGGAAGCCTATGGGGCAAAGGAGAACTCTGGGGAACCAAATGAAATACTAGAGGGTACTGGCTTACAAGCCATGAAGGATTTCTACCATTGGTATCTCCATAAACCCTGAGACCATAGGATTGAGGGCAAACCGAAACAGGAAAACAAAAGACAACATTAGCTGACCAGATTGGTCCTCAGAGAACAGGGGAGTGATGGAATGCACCTACAGTATAGAGCTATGGCAACCTACATCTACGCCCATACAGAAGACCATGAGATAGGATGGTAGACTAGGCAGGTATGCGGGTGTATGTCTGAGGGATATCTGATGGTCCGGATATCATGAAGACCAGAAGGTACTTATAGGATAGGTGTGCCCAAGTAGGACAGGTAATGTAACTATGTCCGCTACAGCCTGTGGATAGGTAGGAAGGCCAGGTGAGTTTACCCAATCTAGGAGAGTCATGTTACCCTACCATGGAGACCAGTTTCGTGTCACTATAGACATACTTACCCTACCATTGGAACACTATCCCCCTACCTTCCGTCGGAAATGTTCTCAGAGGAATTGCAGGAAATGTTAGGATTGGTTGTTATACAATGACGATCGAGGGACACTTGCTTGCACATTGATCGGAAGGCTACCGGAGGAGCTATAGTCCTCTGAACAAGCTGTAACTTGGCAGAATTATTCCTAACAGGTCCCTGCGGCCCCAGAGTTTGCCCCGGGCATCATGGGTTAAAATGGTTGAAGCTGCTATCATACTAGTTAAATGGAGTCTGTGAAGACCTGTCCATAACCCTATAAAGGTTACTGCCATCCGTCCAACCGGAGGCCGTTCACAGGATATATAAGGGGGCCAAGGTGAGAAGGTCAGGTACCTTCTGCAGAAAGAATGGAGTAAAACAGATCAAAACTGACAGAGTCAGCATGTGCCATCCAGAAGGGTCCTGAGACTAGTCATGGGTGGTGCTGGAGACATCTGAGAAGGTTTTATGCCAATCAAGCCTACACGTGCCCCTTTGCCTGTTACACATAGAAGCGTAATCGGTGCGGCACGTGACCAAATGCATAAGGTCACGTGTTCGACTCCGGGCCCCGCCGTAGTGATCGTGACGATATCTTATTATCGCACGAAACGATAAGGCATCTATGCAGCCCGCTCCACGGAGATACGAGGCATGTGACCGAGGGGTTTTCGCTGGATAACATAGAAGGACCTCAGCTCTACAAGATAAGACTTAGTTAGTTCAGATTGGTCGGTTGGTTATTGAGCTACGACCTCTGCAAGTCTATATGCAATTACAAGAAGTAATATGCATGTCCCTTCAGCTCGCGTAAGCTAGAGTCATCCGGAAGACCTAGTTACGATTGGTTAATAACAACTCACTGGTCGAGTTAGTTATCTTCGTCATGCACTCTAAGCTATGCACATAGAAGAGTCATTGATAAGTCCTTTGACGGAGCTGAGCACTCCACTAAGGAAGAGAGCGGGGAAGTTAGTTTTCAGGGTCAAACGGAGTTCGCACTCCAAGGACACTGAAGCGTTAGTATGGCAGGTACATAGTCAGTAAGGGATTGGATGTAGGCCGTGACCACCCAGACGCGGAATATAAATATCGAGGTGCCTCCCTAGCTTTAAAGTCATCCTCCGTCTCCGCTACACCTCCGGCGATGGAAAACTCAACACCACGGTTTTTATCGTGAGTTTTTTGTTTCGTCGCGAAACTTTCTCCACCCTCCCGCCCACTCCTGCCTTTGGCCTCGGCCTAGGGGAGTCTGGCTCCTCTGTCCTCTCACGCCCGGGGTATTGACTTCGGTCTACCGTCGCAGGGCCCTCTCTCTCCCTGGGGGTTGGTCGGTCGGAGGCCCTCCTCGGCTGGCTAGCAGGTGGTGGGATCCCTTCCACTACAGTGACGCTATCTCTCCCAGAACAAGGGACTACATGAGAGACGCGGTAAAACACCTGCTATGCTTTGCCCAGGCGGCCGTTGATGATCTTCCTTACTCCCCCTTCCTCCTCCCCCCACGCGTGGTGGGGAGTCCTCTCCTCCTCTTGAGTTGGCCTCGCTTAGCCTTCTCACGGTCGGCAACCCCTTAACCACCATCGTCAGACGGCCGGGACTACAGTTGCAGTAGGGGAGAACAGCCAACAGGCTACGGTCGATCTCCCCATTCTCTTGTTCCCCTAAGAGGCTGCCAAGTCAGACACGAACGCGACACCGATAGACGATGTTCAAGGTCTTTGGGTCTACCCCTCCGCTCTCCTCTCCCTACGGTCGGATCGGCTGGCACCCTACTGCTACACCTTCCCCTCCCCCCGGTTATCGCCCACGGCCGGCTGGTCTCCTCCTTCCCTCCATGGTATTGCACTGTCTCCTTGGAGTGGGTCTGGGGAGTGCCTCCTATCTTAGCGCACTTCGTGCGTCGCTTCCCGCTTGAATGAGTGGACTCGCCCTTCGGGGCCTACGTGGCTTGCTACTAACCTTTCTTTTGTCATTTTGGGATTTCTCAGCGGGTTTTCCTGGCCCTTCCTGCTTTCTTCTTAGTTAGGATTTCCTTGTTCATCCATTTAGCCGGGCTTGGGTTTCTTTTCTTTGAGGCGAGATGTGCGGTTGGCTCCATACCAGAGGGGCTTGGGGGGTTGGCTTTTTCCTGTGGCGAGAGGAGGGATATGGGTTTTTTGTCGTCATAGCTAGCGCTCCATACGTTTTTTGTACCCTAAACAAATAATCAATGAGTTAAACAAAAAACAAAATCCCTAGCTTTAAAGTCTATCATCAGGGACCGGAGAAGAGATCTTATCAATATATTCGTTCTACTTTATCTTTACGAGCCTTCTTGACTATCTCCGAGACAGAAGATTACAGGGCCTAGTGTATACTCGCTTGACTTTAGAGTTACCTACCCCCTAACACTATATTGATAACCTCTGGTTACCAAGGCTCTCTGAATGATCCCTTTGAGACCACAAATTCAATTAGTGGACTTTGAAGAACATTCAGACACTACCTTCGAACCACGATCCACGCCTATCTACGTCTCCTTCGAAACACTTTGGGAAACTGAATTAGCAGACATCCCATTATTTGAAGAAGCCGAACCCTCCTGGTTTACCTACTCTGAAGAGTGGTCGGAACCTGATTTTTTCCGCTACTACTTCAATGACCCTGACTGGGAACCTTACGAGGAACCCACCAGCGATACAACGAACCACGGTACAACTTCCGTGCTCTGCGACGACGAAGGAGGATACGAAGGATCCTTGGCTCCTTGGGCGTTGGAAATTGAGCTTTTGCACCAACGCGAACTAAACGAGGAACAATATGACGGACATACCTCAAATTACGGAGAGCGGTGAGCCGAAAGACACCGAAATGGAGGAAACCACAGACTCTCCACGATCCATAGGTGGCTGGGACCCACGAACAGTTGGAGGACTTTTCCCTCGATCAGGACAACCTAGTCTACCACGAGACCCTATCGGTTTGGGCTCATTTTTAGGAGGAGGACGACCTCCACCACCAAGTCCATTCACCGAAGAGCAAAGATTCAAAAACTTTGCAACGTTAGTAGGAAGGGTGACGGCTCAGTTAGACCGAAGCATCACCCAGACCCAGAATGATCAGCAAGTCGCTTATGCGGCATTGACGGAAGCAGGAAAGCGCCTTGCCGATGAACTAGTTGGCGTGAAAGCAAGGATGGACAAAGGCGAGAGGTTTATGGGAGATGAACTAGCCAAGATGGAACGCACGGCCCAAGGCCTGCAAGGAGATGTGGCAGCGGAGCTGGAAAGCTACCATTTAAGGGTAGCCGAGGAAATGACCAGGTCAAACTTGGCCCAACAGGAGCAGTCTAGGAAAACTGCGAGATTGGAAAGCGAAGGTGCGGAACGTAGCGTGGATGCTATGGAACGGGACAATACCTTGGCTGGGATGATTGAGGAGCTTCAAGAACAACGAAGGACAGATAGAAAGGCCTTCGACTTGTTCCAAAAGAAAACCGCAAAGGACCATAAGGACCTAACAGCGGCCCTCAACGAGAAGTTGACTGAGTATGTCAACAATACCAACGAGCACCGAAAGGGGATTAAAGACACGGTTAGACGACAGGAAAAGGAATTTGCCACTTTGTCACGGCAAATGAAGGATTTCCAAACCGTTGTCAGAACCGAAATAGCGGATATGACGGGAATGATGAGCGAACTAATTGCCGATGGAGTAACCTTGGCATTAGAAAGACGGTTCGGAAAGGTCCCAACTTGCCACAACCCCCAACCAGGCAATATGGGGTTTTCACCTCTACCACCTCCAAGCCCCTACGAAGGAGCTTCCTATGCCGGAACAGTCCATGAGACTGAAGCAGACCACCAAAGCGCTTACGCCCCACCACCCCCACCGGTGCCCGCAAAAAGGGATCCAAACGGTGGACCTCCCGGTAGAGGCGGTGGACCTCCCGGCGGAGGTGGTGGACCTCCCGGCGGAGGCGGTGGACCTCCTGGCGGTGGCGGCGGACCTCCCGGCGGAGGTGGTGGACCTCCCGGCGGAGGCGGTGGACCTCCTGGCGGTGGCGGCGGACCTCCTGGCG
>LN891122.1:161171-180783 GCA_900010015.1 Tuber aestivum | reverse complement strand
GTTTACACACTTTAAAGGGGAGGCCAGGCAGCAGCCAATGACGGGTTTGAGGAAGCCCAGCTTGGGGCACGTTGGGTTAGGGCAACGGTGGTTGGCTCTAGTGTGGTTCGATGCACAGATCGGGCAGACGGGAATGGTGGTAGTGCATGCCGGCGCAGGGTGGCCAAACTTCCAGCAATGCCTACATTGCATCAACTTGTTCTTGGAGACCACATTCTGGATGTTGCGGAGCTTGGAATAGAGGAGGATGTTGGACCCAATGTGGGCCACATCGGAGGGGGCGACGATGATGACCACTGAGGTGGTGGCCTTGCAGAGGAGGGGGTCGGGCTGGAGGTACCGTGCACCAAAGATATCAACATCCTTGAGGTTCTTAATGCACTCAGCGAGTGTGGGAAAGAGGTCAGTCTGGTACTGCAGGAGGACAGCGACTGGAAGGCCGTGGATGACGAGCTGCACCTCATTGGGTGCAGGACTGAATGGGCGGTAGGGGTTGTCCCCAACAGCGAAGGACTGGTTGATTTTGTTGGCAAGCGCCTCGTAGTAGGGGGAGTAGCTGGTGGCCAGCGTGAGGGGATCAGTAGCAAGCAGAGTAATCATGCCACGTGCATTGACAGTGGCTGAGAAGGAGACGGGGAAGGGACAGTTGGCCTCCCAGAGGATGGAGGCTACGATGTCAGGGGCGGTGGCCGCCAGGCATGTTGTGTCGGGGTGGGGGACCGGGGCAGTCCGGGGCGCGAGGAAGCGACGTTTGGCAGCTGGTAGGGGGGCATCCTCCTGGACATGGGAGGGGGCACCACCAGACACTGCGACTTGGGCTGCAGTGGTTACCTTCTTCTTGCCCTTGGCACTGGTCTGCTGTACTTGGATCTTAGAGGGGACTGCAGCGCTGGCGTAGGAAGAGGAGGGGGGAACTAGCATGAGGAAGGAGGGGGCGGGGCCTGGGCGGTAGGTAGACTCTCTTGGGAACTCACCCTGAGCGAACTGGAAGGCTGCAAAGGAGCGGGGATGTCTGGCCGCAAAAGTGCATGGGTTACCATACCACACTCCATCAACCTGCACAGGGGAGGAGGAGGGGGGTCCAGCGGGGCAGCCGAGGGGCATGCAGCTGATGCCGTGACCTTCAGAGAGAGGTCCCGGACAGTGGCTTCTAACGCAGGGAGAGAGGTAGGGTACCTGGGGGCAGCCACTAAAGACTGCTCAAGGGCCTCTAGCCTTTGGATGATTCTACTGATCCCAGAGAGGGCAGTGCAGAGTAGTGGTAGGAGGATAGCTTCGCCGGCAGACAGTTCTTGAAGCTCAGAGTTGGTTGGGGGGGGAATTGGGGGGGCGGCCCACCCTATGTGGCGGAGAGTGCGGGCTAGCTCTTGTGTTACCAGGGAGAGATGAGCGGGAAGGGAGGGGCTTGGAGTGCATGACTCATAGGGCGCAGAGCAGTTGGAGGCTCGAGAGCCAGACCTTGAAGGTTCCGGACCAGACCCCTCCATGATGAAGGGGGCTCTGCGGGGTAGTGAGGGGGCTGTGCGCTTAGAGACTGAAGCCTAGGCGAGCGAAGGAATTAGGAGTGTGGAGATGGTTGCCACGCAAAACCTTGGAGTTTGGCCTGGCCGAATGCGGTAATGCTTTTAAGCGAGAGGAAAGCAGAGAGTGCAGAGCATGCATTATGAAGCTTGCAGTAGAGGAGGATTTTACACCCTACATGGGCTACATCGGGGAGCATGACGATAATCACCACCGAGGTGGTGGACTTGTGCAGGAGGGGATCTGGCTGGAGGTAGGGAGCACTAAAGAGGTCGACATCATTCGCATTTTTAATGGAGGCGGCATGGGTACGCAAGAGATCTGGTTGGTCATGTGGGAGGAAGGCAACATGAAGGCCGTGGATAACCAGCTGTGCCTCATTTGGGGCAGCGCAGAAAAGCTGGTACAGGTTGTCCCTGATGGGAAAGGACTGGTTGATCTTGTTGGCTAGAGCCTCGTAGTAGGGGGAGTAGGTGGTAGCAGTGGTAAGGAGGTCGGAGGCAAGGAGGGTGAGCACGCTACGGGCATTAACTGTGGCAGAAAAGGAGACCAAGAAGGGACAGTTTGCTGCAAAGAACACAGGGTACTATGTCAGTGGTGGTGGCCACCAGGCGAGAGGTATCAGAATGAGGGGCAGGAGTAGCATGAGGAGTAAAGAAATGTGTTTCAGCAGATGGGAGTGGGGCAGTCTCTCAGACATGACAGGGGGCGCCACCGGACAGTGCAACTTGGGCTGCACTGTTCTTCTTTTTCTTGCCCTTAGGGCCCGCATGCAGGATGGCCCGCCTGGGAGGGACTGCCCTGCTGGTGTAATAGTAGGAGGAGGGGTCTAGCGTGAGGAAACAGGGGGCGGGGCATGGTTGGAAAATGGACTCATCTGGGAACTCAAACTGAGCAAGTTGGAAAGCAGTAAAGGAACCAGGGTATCATGCGGCAAAAGTGTCCAGGTTTCATACCACACTACATCTAGCTGCCCAGAGGAGTCTATATCCTCAACTGGGATATCTAGCACATAGCCAGGAGGAGGGTGATACCATGCCCCCGGTAGAGCTGATAGCAGAGGGGGAGGGGGCAGCCATCTGGCCCACTTTGGAGGCGGGGGAGGTGGACTTAGAGGGGAGGCAGGGGGTTGTATGGCAGCGGCTGTGACCCTCAAGGATAGGTCTCGGATAGATGCCTCAAGTGCAGGCAAGGAGTGGATATCCTGGGGAGCAGCCGTTGACCACTGCTCAAGGGCCTCCAGTCTTTGGATTATGCTACCGATCCCGGAGAGGGCGGCGCACAGAAGTGGGATGAGGATCGTCTTGCCTTTAGAGAGGCCGAGGAGTTCAGAGACTGTTCGGCAGGGGATTGGTGGAGCTGCCTGTTCTAAGTGATGGAGTGTGCAGGCCAGCTTGTCTCTGACCACGGAGAGGTGGGAGGGAAGAGAGGGGGTGAGAGCCCTTGACTCCTAGGGTGCAGTATGGTGGGAGGCTTGATATCCAGATCTTGAGGGCCCTGAAGAAGATCCCTCCATAGGAGAGGGGGCTGTGTGGGGTAGTGAGAGGGCTGTGTACTTCCAGACTGAAGCCAAAGTGAGAGGAGAAATAGGTATATGGAGATGGTTGCTACACAAAACGCTGGAGTTTTCCCTGGCTGAATGCAGTAATGGTTTTAAGCCAGAGGAAAGTAGAGGGTGCAGAGCATGGTCTGAAATCTAAGGAGGCACCTTGATATTCATATTCTGTATCTCAGTGGTCACAGGCAACATCTATGTAATACTAAAAAATCTATCTTATCTATTTTGTACCTATTACTCTTGTAACAGGGATCTGGTTGATCCTGACACAGTTTGAGTCTTTCTCTGACTCCAGTATCTGTGCATTGGCATGTTTCTCTAGGGACATTTGAAACCTCCTTGGCAAAAATGCATGATTCCTTTATCTCAGAGGTTCAAGTATGATTGAGTAGTCTCACCTTAAGCAAACTCACCATCCTCCTCACTCTGACAGAGTGGTCAGCTCTGTCAAGAGACGTATCAATGAGTTGTTGACTTCGCAACTGGACTGCATTGACTTTCAGGGCTTTCTACAATGATCAGACTAGTTAATATTGTAGGAAAGTCCCTCAACCACAGATAGGCCTCCTGTTGGCACTATACTATGCAAGCACTAGACTGGGCCCCATGGCTCATCCATATGAGCACATCCCGATAACCCCTTGGACTGTAGGTACTTTTGTTCCAATACTTTCTGTCCAGGTTTGAGGTGGGCAATCTCACTTAGCTTGGAGCTCCCTTGTTCCCAGTCTGATTGACTCCATTCCAGTTTTCTGACAGGGCCTGAGGTCCCCTCTTATATATCCTTTAAGCAGCTTTGGGTCTGACAGATGGCTACAATGTACATGGTGTTATGAAGCATGCTTTCTTTTAACCGATTTAGACTGTCCAGACACCAAAGTCTAGCAACACTATTACTTCCTGTAGCCTCAATGGCATCGACGGAGTGGGGTCTGAGTTGTAGAACCTTCGTGGTTTTTATAAAGTCTGTGCACAGGGAGCTGTACATTCATATGTATAATACAAGTATGCTACTGCAGGTCTAAGAATAAAAATGCCTGATTTGAACCTGGAAGCAAGGAACATACAGGTAAGATATGACTAATGATTGGTCATGGTAGTGGAGGAGAAGAATACAGGGTACAGACACTGAAACAATAAAAATTGTGTGTAACAGATGCCAGCGGCCCAACAACAATACAGGTAGAGTCCAACACCACTAGAAGATGTGAAAGCAAATGAAAAAGCCCATATAGCAAGCCTGATGATAGGGGAAATGGTTACAAGAGATCCGGAAAGACACAGAAGAAGGACTTTATCCTGGAGGCAAAGGGCAAAGTGTGATGGGGGCTCCCTCAGGTAGATAGTTCCTGAGGATGTGACTGCACCAATGTTCGAATCTCTTGCAGACAGGTCTTGTAAAGTGTAAAGAATAGAAGTAAACGGTAAAACTTAATATCATTAAGTTCTGGATTATTTCAATTAAAGTCTGTGGAGAGGATGTTGATTGTATTGCGGTAGGAGAGTACTCATATAATCTTTAAGTAGTTAGACTTGTAGCAAAAACTCCCCTATCAGATTACTCGGACTACCATGAGTATGCCCTTCTCCGTAAGAGTTGCCTGGCACCATTATTGTGTCCCCAAAGGGCTTAAGGTGTTAGCGCACTCAAGCAGGAATCTCCTATATCCATGTCTGTTCATGCGAGGTGTTTACTAATACACTGTCTGGAGGGAAAACTTCTGCACATCGGAGTCTCTCCCATGGCTAACTGTGAAAATGCCTAGGCAAGCTAACTAAATGCCTCTCTTCCCATCTGCTATGACCTATGCAAGCACTCGTGAACATCATGGGTCTCTGGGTCAAGTTCTATCTATCTGGACTGCGAACCTAGAAGGTCTACGACGCCCCCACTGAGAGCTGTGGTCATGGCGAGACCTGTGGGTGCTACCCATGGTCCCTTACCCCCAGTACACCACTAAGCATGATAAGTATCATGCTATTAGAGTCCTCAAACAACCCACAAAGAGCCTATGGCAATGGGGCACATGTAGGTATAATTGGCATAAAACCTCCCCAGATCTCTCTGGCACTACCCAGGACTACTCTGGGGACCCTTTGAGATAGCTCACACTTACTCCGTCAGCTTTGGTCCATTTTACTCCAGGCCTTTTGGAGAAGGTACGTGACCTACTCACCTTAGCCCCCTTATATATCCTGCGAGCAGCTTCCAGTTGAACAGACGGCAGTGATATACACAGTATTATGGACATGTCTTCGTTCATTCCATTTAGCTAGTAAGATGGCGACCCCACCCAATTTGGCCCATGACACCCGGGGTGAGCCCTGGGGCTGCATGTACCTCAGGAATAATTCTGCCCAGGTACAGCATGTTGGGAGGACTATAGTTCCTCCCGTCGTCTTCTGATCATTATGCTAGGAAGTACCTGTCGATTGGTATTGTGTAACAAACAATGCTAACATTTCACTGAATTCCTCTGCGCACATTTCGAACTGAAGGTAGGATAATAGTGTTCTAAAGGTTGGGTAAGTATGTTCATGGTAACACAAAACTGGTCTCCATGATCGGGTAATGTGACTCTCCTGGACAGGGTAAACTCACTAGGCCTTCCAACCTATCCTTAGGCTGGAGTGGACATAGTCATGATACTTGTACTACTTGGGTACACCTATTCCTGAAGGACCTTCTGTTCTTCAGGAAACTAAGACCATCAGGATTCTCTTGGACATGCGCCAGCATGCTCGCCTAGTCTACCATGTAACCTCTTGGTCTTATATATAGGTATAGACTTAGGTTACCATAGCTCTATAACATAGGGTCATTATATCACTCTGCTCTTCTCTGAGGACCAGCCCAGTCTGCTAACGTATGCTTTTATTTTCCCAGTTTTGTTCGCCCTCAATCCTATGGTCACTGGGTTTATGCTAATACCAATGCTGGAAATCCTTCATGGCTTGCAAGCCGGTACCTACTAGCATCTCGTATGGTTCCCAACACTTCTGCTTTGAGCCATAGCCTTCCCATGAAACCAGGTATTGTACAAAGCGCTTAGGAAACTTTACTTTGATTTTACCATACTATCGACTGTCTCTACCTGCCGCAATAACATCGCTCCGCTCCTTATCAATTATCTCGGGGACTGGGTCTTCCCTAGTCCCTTTACCACTTGGGTCCTGACAATAGAGTTCTAAGAGTCCGATATTGAATACTGGGTGGATTGACAAGCAGGCAGCCAATTGGAGTTCCTAAGCTTGGTTTCCAACCTTGCATTTTGCCATAAAGGGTCCAAACATGCAGTGGTCCAGCTTCTCCATAGGTTACTTAGTGTGGATATTGTTTTGATTAAGCATCACATGAGCAGCCTTCTTTGCCACACTATTGGTTACATATTCTATCCTGACATATTCTGGCGATGGCAACCAGCCCTGGACATGCCATTTCCATTATCTCTCTTCAGCTCCCTTAAGTGTATCTTGGACTTCTTGCCAGACACCTTCCCAATTCTGGACCAATCGCTCACTACTGGGATGAATACCTTGTCACTCCGATACCGTACCTGACTGGCTAATCCTGGGAGTAAAGCCATAGCTGTTCTCAAATGGAGATAACTTTGTTGACTCAGAGGTGAATTTATTGCAGGCATACTCCGCTAATACTAGTAGTGATGTCCAATAATCCTGCTGATATGTACAATAATTCCTTGAGTATTGTTCCAAGGTCTTGTTCACCCGCTCAGTCTGCCCTTCAGTTTCAGGACAGAAAGCAGTCCATAACCTTAGTTTCAGTTGTAACTGTTGCATCAGGCTCATCCAAAACCTAGACATAAATCCACTATCTCAGTCAGACATAATAGATTCTGGAAGTCCTTGGAGCCGCCAAACTTCCTTTAGGAATGTTAGAGCCAAATTCTTTATGGAAACTTCTGTAGCTAAGGGTATAAAGTGTGCTATCTTTGAGAATCTATCAATGATTACCCAAATTTTAGTATACCCTTCTGATTCTGGTGTGCTACTATCAAGTCCATTGAGATATCTGTGCACCCCCTCAATGGTACTCCAACAGGTTCCAACCAACAAAACTTCTTATGCTTAACAGACTTATTTCCTTGACAAGTATCACATGGACAAACATAGTCCATAATTCTCTCAACCATCTTAGGCCAAAAGAAGTTAGCACTAATCCTGTCTACCATCTTGTATGTCACAAAGTGTCCCGCAATCCGGGACTCATGTTCAGGTTCCATGATTTTATCTTTCAGACCCTGTGAGTCAGGAATATACCACCTATTCTTATAAATGAGGAGGGCCCTTTCTATCATTAGGTTGCAGTCGACTCCTTTGTCTTCCTCCAACACAGCCTTTAAGTTATTTATGTAGCTAGCATCCTGCTTCGCAGCAGTACGCAAAGCATCCAAGAATTGTGATTGCCACTGATACCCTTGAGAGGCTGCCAATGAGTGTGGTTGTAAGAGACCTCACTTCTGTCCTACAATCTATTGCCCTGGGCGAAAAATGGCTTTGGTGTCTTGGATAGAGAATTTGTCGCCCCTTGAGGGTGGCGTTTTCCATGCCTTGACAGTGCATCTGCCTTCGTATTCAGCCTTCCATCATAGTAGCGTACGTTGAAATTAAAAGTCTACAGGAATTCTGCTGGCGATGTTGAAACAGATGTTCCTATCATTTGCATGCTGCTACTATAGCAGTCATTTCCTTGTCATGTGCATCATAACCTATCTCAGCGGGGTGGAACTTCCTACTATAAAAGGCCACTAGATGCCACTTCTCATCTTCACAGAATTGAGACAATACAGCATCCAAAGCAAAGTCACTTGTATGCGTTTCCAATTTTGTTTGGCAGATGGGATCGTAGTGTGTGTCACGGCCACTGAGGGATGGAGACGGAATATGCATGGGGGTTCGGTTACATTTGTTAGTTGGGGTTTCCTAGTTGCTATGCGAAGGATTCCTTTTATACTTTGATTAGTAGGGGTTGCTGCATGACGGAACTTGACGGAACATGAAGGAGATATCGCGACTCCGCGTGACGTTAAGGGTTTTCTTTTGTATTAGTGATAAGGAAGGATCTTCTTTTATATAAGGGGGTGTGCCCCCTTATAGTTTATGTTCTTCACACAATCTGGTAATCTCCTTTGGACACCCTTTCTTAGGTTCCAGGGAATTATCTTATCCACCATGATACCTTTCTTTGGCCTGACCGGGGTCAAAGTTTCCCTTCATCACTCTCATCATGGGGTCTTCACCCCCTCTCGTTCCGCAACCTCCTACCCAGCCTGACAGGGCCTCACAGTTTTGTGGGCAGGGTCGCTTATCGCCCATCTTTCGGCCTCAGGGCCCCCCCTCGCTTAAACGACCACGCAGTGGTACCACCTCAACTATAGAAATACCAGCCGACGCCTATGAAGGTCCCAATGGCATCTGCTTGAAGATGTTTGAAGATTTGGCAGTGGTAGCCAAGATTGAATCACCCCTTACTTTTGAAAAAGCTTTTCCCGTTATACTCCACCTAATGCAAATTTTGCATGGAGACTACAGGAAGGCGACCGATGGGCTAACCGAGCACATCACCGCCCTTACTGAGGAACTAGACACCCGTCGTGGGCTTCGCTTTCTCTCAGACTGCTCCTCCTACTGCCCCGCCGGCACCTCCTGCCACCGACACAACAGAGCAGCCCTCTGTTCCTCCTCTACCACCTACCCGTCCCCATGCCCAACCTCCTGGTCCGGCAGCTCCTCCTCTTTGGGCTACTGTCGCTAGGAGGGCAAGGAAGCCCTCTCAGAAACCTACAAAGCCTGGCCCCCAGCAAGCCAAACCCTCCTCTACCTCGGCTAAGCCCCTTACTGACAGAAAAAAGGGCCTTACCATGCGCGAGCGTCGGCCCATCATCAAACGAGACGCTGCCCCCCTTACCACCACTGCTGTACAGCTACGCGACAGGATCAACCAGGCCCTGGCCTCTACTCTTATCCAGTCTGTCTCATTTCGGGATGGACATGTCACCCTCACTACTATGGACACGGTTAGACCAACAACTGTCAACAGCAAAGTTGGAACCTTTTTGCACCTCATTCCTGGTGCCTCTACCATCCAGCTCGACACTCCTGCCACCCAACTCCTGGTACATGGCATCGCTACCTCTACCTCTCTGGTGTCTCTGGCCCAAGAACTCACTACATTCAACTCAGGCTTATCTCTTACTGAACAGCCTAGGTGGCTTACCTCTGATCTAGTACGCATTGGCAAACTCGCCTCAACTGTGGTTATTTCCATCACTGGACCCAAGGCTCCCTCTTTCATCGGCAAACGCCTCTCCGCCTTCTCCAATACCTACCGTACCGAGCGCCGTCTACGCTTCAACAAATATACCCAGTGTGCCAACTGTCACAAGTTTGGCCACCATAGCATCAAATGCATCCTGCCTGCCTCCTGCCGCTGGTGCCTCCTCCCTCACTCTACTGGGGATCACTCCTGCCCTACCGCTACCTGCCGCCTTCGTGGCCGTCTCCGCAGCCATACCACACCCAGGTGTGTGAACTGTGATAGCCCGCACGAATCCCACTCACTTGTCAGCCCTTCGCGCCCCCGTCCAGATACCCAAGTATCTGAGGTCTCGGAGGAACATGAAGAAGAGGTGGATATGGTTGGCTCTACATAGGTTGGGATACCTATAAGGATATTGCCCTAGGGGTGTCTTGGGTTGACTATTACGGTGCAAGGGGTGGGCCTTTACGCTTGCCTCGACTGATGGCTTAGGGGAGACTGGCTTTGTACCGCCCCTCTGTCATGGCCCTTTTGAGGGACAGTGCTGGAA
This sequence comes from Tuber aestivum, assembly GCA_900010015.1. Taxonomy (NCBI): domain Eukaryota; kingdom Fungi; phylum Ascomycota; class Pezizomycetes; order Pezizales; family Tuberaceae; genus Tuber; species Tuber aestivum. The sequence continues at coordinate 170,874 of LN891122.1, read as the reverse complement.
CATTTGCTTGGGTACCGGGTGGGGTTGATGATGGTGGATTTATTTTGTTATGATTTTATGAGGATTTTTGGCACGAGATCGGACTGCCGATGGTAGTGATTTTTTGATTGTGCTGGGATTCCCGTGGCCTGGCTTGGTGGGATGGGTGGGTGCTGGACAGTTGATGGACATGTACTTTAGCTTCGGTGTTGGTGCTCGTTCACTGAGGTGGTTAACGGTGTAGGGCCGGAGGATCGGTATCTTGTATTTAGTTGCCTGTATTTTGCGGGGGTAGCAGGGCCCCAGTCCCATCGGTGGATCCCGGCCGGCGTTAAGCTCCTGTTAGGGGGGCGCTCGATGATAAGCCATGTTTTGGCGCGACGAGTAGAAATAAACTTAGATTGAATTTGGACACCCTTTCTTACGTTCCCGGGATATTCTTTTACCTCTTTGAAGTTTTTCGCCTCGGTTATTTATTTTGCACTTTGTCAGTTTATTTTGTTTCACCACTCTTGAAGCAGATACCTCACTCCTCCCTTCGCTTAGAGTCGAGTTGGTGTGCGCTACCTAGCCTCGAAGGCACTTTGGGCGAGATATCCGTCGTTTAAGCCCGTTAATCCCAGGTGCAGTCGGGCAGGCAGACATGTCGTCTCCCTTCCATTCTCCTCAGGCTTCGGTCTTATCGTTCGAGGTTACATCGTCCATGATTTTGGATGCTGAGCCTTCCCCCATTGCCTTGGACCCGTCCTCGGCTATCCACGATGTTGCGGTTCCGGCCCACGAGGCTGTGAGACACCGCCACGGCCTCATCGAAATTAAGACACGGTCCTACCGTGCGCCGGGAGGCGACTACAGGTTCCTCTCATTCGATCACGAATACGGTTGCGTCAATGCTGTCAACGAGGCGTTTGACAATGAGGTGAGGGCTATGGTTGTCAGTGCCAAGCCTGTCACGATGAAAGAAGTGGAATGTTTGGTGGAGGGTTACATGGTGGGCAGAGGTTGTGTAGTTGGATGTGGCCTCGACCCCGCCTCGACTACCGGACTTTTCGACCGACATAACCCTGATGGGGGATCGGAATTCACACCATCCCATAGCTCCTTGGCTCCTGGTGATTCACAGGCAGTGATCCCGGAGTCTTCGGTTTCCAACCCTCCTGAGGACGGCACTCCTGCGACTAGGGAGGCCTCGAGTTGGGCATCTCCCCCTCTGAGGTAAATCCTATCTCGATCGGTTGTGGAAAAAATGGCGCCGGAAACGTTGGCACCTCTGACCCACAGGAGTCACTCCACCCCCGCCCTATTGGACGCGATGTTGCTGTCTTCTGGGCATGAGAAGATTTACAAGAAAGGCAAGTTTGGACTCAATGCCAGTTCAGACTCTGACTACCGACCCACGCCGCCCCCATTTGTGGAACGAAAACGACCTGGGCGATCCCCTTCGTCTGACCCGACCCTGGTATCTGTGTCCAGTGGGAGCTCGGGTTCGGTGCTCACTCCTACCAAAGGGGTACCGACCAAGGAAGGAAGAAAGATGATGGTGGTCCCCCAGGAGCAGTTAACCTTGGGTGAGATCAGGCAGCAGACTGCCCCTGGACTTAAGCGGGTTCCATACCCAGCTTCAACCATTGAGTCATCGGATAGGGCGAGTTCCCCCCCTTTGGCTACTGACGACGTGCTTCCCTCTTCGGAGGTGATTGCTAGGGACACCCCTATGGACATGGGTGGTGATAGGAATACTGAGGCTACCTGTTTAGGAGACAGCAAATATGCAGACTCGGATGCAATCCCCTCTTTCCCGGTCCAATCCAGTTCGCCCATTGTAATGCAACCCCCCACCCAACCCGAGTCGGCGGACGCATGTGTCACGAGGGCACAGGATGCGATGAGGCAACTGGATACAATTGATGAAGACTTGAGAAGGTTGGATAAGGAGTTATATGCCCCCCCCTCGAGACGCTCGGAATCAGTGGTGTCGCGGGACTTCATTCTCCAAGTCCTAGACGAAATAGGAACACTGGCTGCCATTCCTTGCACCAGCGATGCTCCCAGTCCCTCGGACGATGGGTCGGATTCGAGTTCGGAGTTAGACTACCAGGATGAGGAAGTCAGGAGAGTGCTGTTTGGCGTTAAGGAAGGGTATGATAACCTTGGCGACGTGACGAAAGATATTAAGGTTATCTTTCAGATGTTGGAGGAGTACAAGATGTTGTACAGGGATCTGAGGAGTAGGGTGTTTGACTTGGAGGAGGAAAATCGGAAGTTGGAAGAGGCAGTTCGAAGGAAGACTGGGCTGACAAGGAACTCCCCCGCCCCCCCTCCCCCCCTTGTGAGAAGTACTCCGTCTGTGAGTAGGGAGTCGGCCACGGCCCCTCCTGTTGCTAAGAAACTGTCTTGGGCCTCCGTGGCCAATAGACATATGCACCCGGCGGCCACCAAGGCCGCAACCACGTCCTCGGTCCCCCCACCGGTTGATAGTAAGGGGAAGGAATGTTACACCTGTGGCACTATGGGGCACATTCCGAAGGACTGCAAGATGCCCAAGAAGGAGAAGGTTAAGAATGTGGAGGTGGCCCTCCCACTGCCTGTGGGGGGCAGCTCCTCGAGCACCTACAGTTCGGACAGTGATGGTGGAGTATCAGGTACCCCCACCCTCAAGGCTGACAAGAAGGCCAAGGCCAAGCCTAGATTGGTCACGTCCATGAAGCCTAAGGTGCCTGAAACCACTTCAATGGACGATGAACCATCCCTCCCTGAAGGACCAGCAGCAGCAGTACCTGGGGCCTGGAAGACTGTAGTGGGTAAGAAGAGTTACCTTGCTAACACTAGGTTCGATAGGGGTGATAGCAAGATGCCTGGCCCCCCATCCTCGTCGCCGACCCCCAAAGCCAAGGGCCGTGGCCTCACCATCAGGTTCCTGAACTGGAAGTCGGTGGAACTGCCAGACGGTATCACGACCGAGACCATCTGGTCTTGCATCAACATTCTCCTGTCCAACAAGGGCAGGGTTGCGGGGACAGTCCCGTACATTGAGGACGCGGTGTTCCGGACACCAATAGGGTGTATTTTCATGACGCTTGCGCAGCATGAGGTCGGCCAAATCAACAGTCAGTTGGAACGGATCAGGATGATCCTCCTCAAAGAACTGGCCATTCCGGACTTTGAATTCCAGCGCGACATGGACAAGATCACCATCCGTGTGGGTCAAGTGCCTCTGGCAGATACCGGGCATGGATCTGTTTGGAAGGTAGAATCCTGGACTGGGGGCAAGGCTTGCGATGGTCTCCGCCTTGATATTGAACAGTCGAACCCTGATATCAACACTGCTGGACGACCGGCCCTGTTGGGATCGGCCAAAGTCTTGAGACAGAACAATGCCGCTACCTGTGGAATCAGGTTTGTGGTTGAGAAGAACAATGCCATTTTGGAAGTACTAACCAAGGGCACTGTTTGCTTGAGAGGACGCCCCAGGCCGGTGAGAATCTTTATGGAACATCGCCCTCCGGTGGTGTGCCAGAAGTGTCTCCAGGTTGGACACATGCAGGTCACCTGTGCCTTCCCCTCCCGATGCCGATTTTGTTTGGGGTCGCACCTGTCTAAGGAACATGTGTGTGACATGATTAACTGCGCTGGTGTTAGGAGTAATGCATGCTCCCATACCGGGAGGCTATGTCTGCTGTGTGATAGGTCTGATCACTTTACCGGTCACTTGTCATGTACGGCAACCGAGACACGGGGCACCCCCCCTACACTCCCCTTACCTGCTCCATTGCCGGAGACGGTGGACGACACCGCCCGCAAGGGATTTTCCGACTAGACGATGAGGAGGAATCGGAGGGAGAATGCAGGAGAATCAAGGGATGAGGAGTACTGCAGGATGATGGAGGCATCCCATAACCAGACCCAGGCCACTATTGTGCCATCTGGGAAGTATACCGGAAAGTGCAGGAACTGCAGCAAGGTTGGCCATATGGCATACGAGTGCAAACAGGCACTCAGGTGCAACAACTGCCATGAGGTTGGGCATACGTTCAAGAGTTGTAAGAAGGAGAAGGTGGTCAGGTGCTTTATATGTCATGAGGAGGGACATGCAGCCAGAGACTGTGTGGAGGAAGAGCTGAAGAGGTTGAGGAATCAGGCGAGGAACAAGAAAAAGCAGGCTCTGAGGAGCAGGAAGGCCTCGTCTTCCAAGGGCAAGGAAGTTGACCACTCCCCCTCCCCTCCCCCGCCTCCTCCGGTGTCTCCCCCACCACCTACCAGGAAGAATGGTCTGCCACGAATTGGGAGGCTTGACAAGAACAAGTATGTGAGTGGCATGCTTGATAACCCCGTTGTTGTAGGGTATACGACTTTGTATGGTGAGGGCTCAGTGAGCTCGCGTGGTTCCGCAGAAGCCCCCAATTAATGCATTTTACAACCCTTGCATTAAACGTTGGAAAGGGGGTGAGGAATCGGGAGGCGGCATTTGATTTGTTTTCCTATGTTGATTTGTTTTTTGTTTTGGAACCTCCTGTTGATGCTGACGGTTTGCATGTGCCACATGAAGCTAGTGGGTGGGATTTGTTTTCATTTGTTAAAGGTTCGGGCGTTGAGGTGTTTGTGCGCTCATCATTGTGTGGGCTGTTTGACGTGATAGGGCATGAGAGGTGTTTTTCTTTGGTGCGCTGTTATGATGGTGGAGTTGAGAGGCGGTTGGCAGGTGTGTACCTTCCGCCCAAGGATGGGAAGAGGGTGTTTTGTGGGGAGTTGGAGAAGTTGGCGGGGTGTGATGTGTTGGTGGACGACTGGAATGCTTGCAATGCATATTGGGATCCGGCCAGCGACAACTACAGAGGGGAGTGGTTGAGGAAGTGGATGACTGACAATGGGTACAACATGACCTTCCCGAATGAACCGACGTTCAGGGACGTGTCGAGGATTGACCTGTGCTTCCACTATGCGAATTCGGTCCGCTACCGGTATAGCGATGCTGTGGGTCGTGAACATATGGCACAGCTGATTAAGCTGGATGTAACGGCACCGACAGACATGATCCGGACGCGACCAGCCTGGAAAAAGGTTTGCTGGGACAAGGTTGTAACAAACCTGGACCTACTCTGCGGGAGTTCGGACGACACCCTGTGGGGTGGCATATGAGGAGTCATTGACTCACTGCCCAGACCTCCAGCAGGCCGAGTGCCTTGCAAGTGGTGGTCTCCAGACTTGGAACGAATGTGGAGGGACGTTCAAAGATTACGCAAGTTCAGCCGGAAAGACGCTTCCTATGCTACTGATTATCGGCTTGCCAGGTGTGGGTATAGATCGTCCATCGTCCGGGCACGGTTTGAGTACATCAGGGAACAACTGGGTCAAGCAGAGGACCCGGGAGTGTTTAAGCTGTTACAACGTTTGGATGCTAGAAGGACCTTGCCTACTATGGTTCTTGATTGTGGAGAGGTTGCGGCGACTCATGAAGATATTACGGTTGCAATCGCGGCGCAGCTGAATCCTGGTAAGCAATCCCCTTGGACACCTCTGGAGATAGAGATTGATACAGCCCGGGAAATGGAGCTGGCGTTGGCCAGGTCACCGACGAAGATGGTGCCCGGATTGGATGACATGGGATATCCATTCCTGAGGTTTTGGATGCGCAGACAGCCGGATGACCTGAGACGTCTGGTGGACTATGGGCTGAGACACGACATTCCGGATTGGCATGAGGTAGAGGTGGTATTGATCCCCAAAGTTGGCAAACCCAGATACGATGTGGTTAAAGCATGGAGGATGATACACCTGCTACCGGTTTTGGCCAAGATAGCCGAGCGGGTCGTTCTCATCAGGTTGGCACAATGCCTGGAACTCGGAGATACACAGTTCGGTTCGTGAAGGAAGAGGGGCATCCACGATGCGATGGCAGTCATATTTGAGTTCCTGAAACACAATGAGGGATACCACAGGATGATGTTGTCAGTTGATGTCGAAGGAGGGTTCGACAACATTGATGTCAACCTGCTTTCTGATTTTTTGATGGCAAGGGGATGTACTGTGACTTTGTGTAGCTGGATACGCAGGTGGTGTTCCAACAGGACCGTCAGGTTCCGGTTTAATGGACAAATTTCGAAGCGGTTCCACACCAGCAGAGGGATTCCCCAGGGATCGCCTCTCTCTCCGTTCCTGTTTGGCGCATACGTGGCTGATATCTTCACTGCCAGGATGCGGTATTCTCCAGGGGTGCGACATGTGGTGGTGTCATATGTGGATGATGGGGTGATCCTAGTGGCTGCACAGAGTCAGAAAGGTGCAAAAGGACACGTGGATGAACTGTTTGCGGACCTTGACAGGGTGGCAAGAGCTAGGGGAATGGGGTTTAGCGCCCTGAAGACCCGATGGATTGGGTTTGGTGATAGGGCGTGGGATGGAATGGAGTTGGGAGGGGAACTGGTAGAACCATCTGGTGACCTGCGGGTACTCGGATATAGGTTTAATGTTTTCCTTAACTTTTCTACCCAGATGAAGTATTGGATAGAGAGGGGGCAGGAGGTGAGATGGAGAATTGGGGCGTTGGGGCGGCAGTATGGTGGTGTGGGAGGTATTGGGGCATGGGAGACTTACAGATTGGTGCAAGCAGCTTACCTCCCGATGTAACGACCCTACGATATAGAGCTATGGTAACCTACGTCTACGCCCATACATAAAACCAAGAGGTCAGATGGTAGACGAGGCGGGTATGCAGGCGCATATCCAAGAGATATCTGATGGTCCGGAAATCTCTAAGAACAGAAGGTACTTCAGGAATACGTGTACCTAAGTAGTAGTTATAACGTGACAATGCCCGTTCTAGCCTATGGACAGGTTAGAAGGCCGGGTGAGTTTACCCTGCCTAAGGAGGTCACGTTACCCTACCATGGAGACCAGTTTCGTGTCACCATGGACATACTTACCCTACCTTTGGGACACTATTACCCTACCTTCCGTCGGAAATGTTCTAGGAAGAATTTCGGGAAATGTTAGGATTGTTTGTTACGCAATGACGATCGACGGGCGCTTGATTGCACTTTGATCGGAAGACTACGGGAGGAGCTATAGTGCTCCGAACAAGCTGTAACTTGGTAGAATTGTTCCTAACAGGTACCTGCGGCCCCAGGGTTCGCTACGGGCATCATAGGCCAAAATGGGTGGAGTTGCCGTTATGCTAGTTAAATGGAATCTATGAAGACAAGTCCATAACACTGTATGCGTCGTCGCCGTCCGTCCGACCGGAAGCTGTTCGCAGGGTATATAAGGGGGCCAAGGTGAGAAGGTCAAGTACCTTCTCCAAAAGGAACGGAGTAAAACGGACCAAAACTGACGGAGTTAGCTTGAGCTATCCGGAAGGGTCCTCAGAGTAGTCCCGGGTAGTGCCGGAGACATCTGGGAAGGTTTTACGCCAATGAAGCCTACATGTACCCCTTTGCCGTAGGCTCTTTGTGGGTTGTTTGAAGACTCTAATAGCATGACACTTATCACGGTGAGTGGTGTGGCGGGGGTAAGGGACCATGGGTAGCGCCTATGGGTCCCGCCGTCGACACAGCTCTCCGGGGGAGCGTCGTAGACCCCCTAAGTTCGCAATCAGGAAAGATAGAACTTAGCCGGAAGACAGCTGATGTCTACAAGTGCTTGCATAAGTCATAGCATATGGGAAGAGAGTCATTTAGTTAGCTTTCCTAAGGCTCTCGACAGTTAGCCACTGACGAGATACCGATGCGCAGAGGTTTTCACTCCGGCAGGTGTATTGGTAAACACCTTGCAGGAACTAACATGCATAAAGGAGATTTCTGCTAGAGTGCGCTGACACCTATGGCCCTTCGGGGACACGGTAATGGTGCCGGGGCAACCCTTACGGAGAAGGGCATACTCACGTTGGTCGGGGTAACCTGATGGGGGAGCTTTTGGTATAAGTCTGACTACTTAAGGATTATACGAGACCTCTCCTACCCCGACACAATCAACATCCTCTCGAGAGACTTTAATTGAGATAAGCCTGAGCTTAACGATATTAAGTTTTACCGTTTTCTTTTATTCTTTACACTTTTGCAAGAGCTGTGTTCTAGAGATTTGAAGTTTGATGCGGTCGCATCCTTGGGAGCCATCTACCTGAGGGAGCCCCCGTTACACCCGACTGTCTACTATGGGCTTGAATTTGTAACCGACTATAGGTCGTATGTGAAACAAATTCAGGTACATGTCAACCAGTGCCTTCGCTCGGTTTTCCGCACCCCCTTCAACCTGGCCAACAATATTTTGTTGGCTGAGTTTGGTGTGCCACCTACTCATATCCAGGGACGGTACTTACAGCGCCGGTGCTATAGCCGGTTCATTAACCTGAGATACTGCGACAACCATCCATGGTTTGGGCACATCAGGTTGGCCTGGAAGGAGGAAGGTATGGGGGCTCAGAGACAATCATCAGACCTCGAGCTCAGGATACGACCATTAGTGAAGATTGGCAAGGGGAAGGGGTGGATAACAGCGCAGCACACGGCCAAAATTGGTGCGTTGATGGGTACACCAGGAGTGGTGGTGTACACGGATGGATCGAAGCACTCAGGGAAGGCGGGGGCAGCATGGGTGGTGTATCATCAGGGTACGACCCAGGCGATGGGACAGGCGGTACCGCCGTCATGGAGCATTGTGGAATGTGAACTGTTTGCAGTTATGGGGGCACTACGGTACTTGAAGGAAGTCCACCCCATGCGGGACGCTCACATGTTCCTTGACTGTGTTCCTGCACTGATGCTGATTGATGGGATGTTTCCCCAGGGCGACACAGCGGAGATGTGGGAAGCATTTGTCCCACTTCTGAATGGTTGTGGAAGAATCACGTGCGAATGGGTCCCTGGACATACAGGTGTGGCTGTGAATGAGCTTGTCGAGCTGCATGCGAAGAAGTGTGTATACCAGGAATTGCGGCCCCAAGACTGGGACGGGGTCAGCTATGGGATTGGACATGCAGCTTTGGCACGGGAGTTGCGGCAGGACGAGTGGACTGTCTGGCATCGGGCACAGGGACATGAGTACTATGAGCGGGACCCAGCGGCGCCCCGACATCTCCGCGGGCTCACGAGATTGGATGCCTATGTGCTGACAAGGATTCGCAGTGGCACAGGCCTGGTTGGTCATGACGACTGCATAGGTAGGAATGACCGTAACCACTGGATCATGACCGATAGATATCTCCACTGTCAGCCACACATGGACACTCTGTTTAAGGACCAGAAGGTTGGCCTTTGGAAAGAGTGGTGGAAAGGACATAGATGGTTGGGGCTCGGCATCCCGCAGAATGTGAAAGATGTGGATGGAGAGTTGGTGGTAGCCAGGAATCCATTTGATGGGACTTTGTTGGTTGAAAAGGATGGTCAACTGACAGTCAGGAGTGGGGGATGGTCCTGTGATAGATGTCAGACGGCACACGAGCACGGATATTGCAGAATTCCCAGTACGTGAATTGGCGGCAACAAATGGTTCTTTATCCCTGAAGATGCCACGACATGCGAGAGCTGCGATTGTGTCGTCACCAAAGCCGCGGGATTATGGACACGGAATGAGGCATTTGCGCGACACTTGGGTATGTCGCAGGTTGTAACGGGGGCTCCCTTAGGTAGATGGCTCCTAAGGATGCGACCGCACCAAACTTCGAATCTCTCAAACACAGCTCTTGCAAAAGTAGGAAGAATAAAAGTAAAACGGTAAAACTTAATATCGTTAA
>LN891122.1:128104-152446 GCA_900010015.1 Tuber aestivum | reverse complement strand
CTTTGGTCCGTTTTACTCCGTTCCTTTTGGAGAAGGTACCTGACCTTCTCACCTTGGCCCCCTTATATATCCTGTGAACCGCCTCCGGTCGGACGGACGGCGACGACGCATACAGTGTTATGGACATGTCTTCATAGATTCCATTTAACTAGCATAACGGCAACTCCACCCATTTTGGCCCATGACGCCCGGGGCGAACCCTGGGGCCGCAGGTACCTGTTAGGAATAATTCTACCAAGTTACAGCTTGTTCGGAGCACTATAGCTCCTCCCGTAGTCTTCTGATCAAAGTGCAATCAAGTGCTCATCGATCGTCATTGCGTAACAAACAATCCTAACATTTCCCGAAATTCTTCCGAGAACATTTCCGACGGAAGGTAGGGTAATAGTGTCCCAAAGGTAGGGTAAGTATGTCCATGGTGACACGAAACTGGTCTCCATGGTAGGGTAACGTGACCTCCTTAGGCAGGGTAAACTCACCCGGCCTTCTAACCTATCCATAGGCTAGAACGGGCATTGTCACGTTATAACTACTACTTAGGTACACCAATTCCTTAAGTACCTTCTGTTCTTAGAGATTTCCGGACCATCAGATATCTCGTAGATATGCGCCTGCATATCCGCCTCGTCGTCTACCATCTAACCTCTTGGTCTTTTGTATGGGCGTAGACGTAGGTTACCATAGCTCTATTTCGTAGGGTCGTTACACAGGTTTGCCTGGACAAGTGTATGGATTTGCACTGGGTTCGAGTGTATGGCAGGTGGGGTGATTTGGAATGGGCTGAGCAGGTCGCACAAGTGTTGGCTTTGGCCAGGAGTTATGAGTTGGTTAAGGGACCCCAATGTTATTCTTGTGATGGCACGTTTATTGATATTGCAGGACATTGGAGGAATACTCGACGTTGTTGGGATAGACTAGAGATTTCATTTGTTGAGTATGTGGAAAATGAAATTGCTGATGGTGGTGCGGGTGATGGATAGGTATACGAGAACAGGAAGACGCGTTAATCTGGCGTGTCGTTTACGGCACGAGCGCCCGTGAGCATGTTGGCAGTGATTTATGGATTTATGTTTGGGAGGAGGGTTGCATGATGGTCTGCCGTGGTAGTGATTTTGTTATGATTTATGAGATATGAGGGATGTTAGCTAGATCATAAGCCATGTTTTGGCGCGACTAGGATAAATAAACTTAGATATAATTTGGACACCCTTTCTTACGTTCCAGGGAATTATCTTATCCACCACGATACCTTTCTTTGGCCCGACTGGGGTCAAAGTTTCTTCTCATCACTTCCATCATGGGGTCTTCACCCCCTCTCGTTCCGCAACCTCCTACCCAGCCTGACGGGGCCTCACAGTTTGGCGGGCAGGGTCACTTATCACCTATCTTTCGGCCTCAGGGCCCCCCCTCACTTAAACGACCACGCAGTGGTACCACTTCAATTATACAAATACCAGCCGATGCCTATGAAGGTCCTAATGGCATCTTCTTGAAGATGTTTGAAGATTTGGCGGAGGTAGCCGGGATTGAAGCACCTCTCAGCTTTGGAAAAGCCTTTCCCGTTATACTCCACATGATGCAAATTTTGCACGAAGACTACAGGAAGGCGACCGATAGGCTAACCGAGGACATCACCGCCTGAACCGAGGAGTTGGATGCCCTTCGCGCCTCCACTCTATCTCAGCCTACTCATATTACTGCCCCGCCGGCACCTCCTACCACTACTACGGAGCAGCCCTCTGTCCCACTTCCACCTTCTACCCTTCCCCATACCCTCCCTTCTGGCCCGGCAGCTCCCCCTTCTTGGGCTACTGTCACTAGGAGGGCAACGCAGCCTTCTCGAAAACCCACAAAGCCTGGCCCCAAGCCAGCCAAACCCTCCTCTCCCTCGGTTAAGCCCCCTACCGACAAGAGAAAGGGCCTTACCATGCGCGAGCGTCGGCTTATCAACAAAAGAGACGCTGCCCCCCTTACATCTACTGCTGTACAGCTACGCGACAGCATCAACCAGGCCCTGGCCTCTACTCTCATCCAGTCTGTCTCCCTCCGGGACGGACATGTTACCCTTACTACCATGGATACCGTGAGAGCGACAACTGTCAACAGCAAAGTTGGCACCTTCCTGCACCTCATTCCTGGTGCCTCTACCGTCCATCTCGATACTCCCGCCACCCAGCTTCTGGTACATGGCATCGCTACTTGTACTCCTCTGGCATCACTTGCCCAAGAACTCACCACCTTTAACACCGGGTTGTCTCTTACCGAACAACCTAGGTGGCTTACCTCAGATATAGCACACATCGGCAAATTTGCCTCAACTGTTGTTATTTCCATCACTGGACCCAAGGCTCCTTCCTTTGTTGGGAAATGCCTCTCCGCCTTCTCCAACACCTACCCTACTGAACGCCGCTTACGCTTCAACAAATACACCCAGTGTGCTAACTGCCACAAGTTTAACCACCACAGCATCAAATGCACCTTACCTGCTTCCTGCCGCTGGTGCCCCCTCCCTCACTCCACTGGGGATTACTCCTGCCCCACCATTACCTGCCGCCCTCGTGGCCGTCCCTGCAGCCATACCACACTCAGGTGTGTGAACTGTGATGGCCCACACGAATCCCACTCACCTGTCTGCCCTTCTCGCCCCCGTCCAGATACCCAAGAATCTGAGGTTTGGGAGGAATATGATGAAGAGGTGGACATGGTTGGCTCGATATAGGTTGGGATACCTATAAGGATATTTCCCTAGGGGTGTCTTGGGTTGGCTATTACGGTGCAAGGGGTGTGGCTTTCGTGCCTGCCTCGACTGATTGCTTAGGGGAGACTGGCTTTATACCGCCCCTTTATCATGGCCCCTTTGTGGGACAATGCTCGAACGCTTTCTTGAGTGCCGGGTGGGGTTGATGATGGTGGATTTATTTTGTTATGAACTTTATGAGGATAAGAGGCGTGAGATCGGAGCAATGCTGCCGGTGGTAGTGATTTATTGATTGTGCTGGGATTTCCGTGGCCTGGATAGGTGGAGCGGATGGGTGCTGAACTGTTGATGGACTTGTACTTTAGCTTTGGTGTTGGTGCTCGCTCACTGGAGTGGTTAATGGTATGGGGCCGGAGCATCGGTATCTTGTATTTAGTTGCCTTTATTTAGCGGGGGTAGCAGGGCCCCAGTCCCAGCGGTGGATCCCGACTGGCGTTAGGGTCCTGTCGGGGGGGCGCTCGATCATAAGCCATGTTTTGGCGCGATGAGTATAAATAAACTTAGATATTATTTGGACAACCTTTCTTACGTTCCGGGGAATTATCTTATCCACCACGATATCTTTCTTTGGCCCGACGGGAGTCAAAGTTCCTCCTCATCATCTCCATCATGGGGTCATCACCCCCTCTCGTTCCGCAACCTCCCACGCAGCCTGACGGGGCTTCACAGAGTAGGGTATCACCTATCTTTCAGCCTTAGGCCCCCCCCTCCCTTAAACACCCACGCAGCGGCACTACCCCCTCTCTAAATCGATACACAAAAGATGACTTCGAAGGCCCTTACGGTGCCTTCATGAGCATGTTTCAACAGTTGGCAGAGGAACAGAAAATTCAAGCACCGTTGAGTGTTGCAAAAGACTTTCCGGTTATGATCCAGATGACGCAAATTTTGCACGAAGACTACAGGAAGGCGACTGATGGGCTAACCGAGCACATCACCACCCTTACTGAGGAACTGGATGCCCTTCGTGCCTCCATCCCCTCTCAGCCTGCTCCTACCACTGCCCCGCCGGCACCTCCTACTACCGACAATACAGAGCAACCCTCTCTCCGCCCTCTACCTCCCACCCTTTCTCATACCCAGCCTCCTGGCCCGGCAGCCCCTCCTTCCTGGTCTACCATCACTAGGAGGGCAAGGAAGCCTGCTCAAAAACCCGCGAAGCCTGGTCCCAGACCAGCCAAGTCCACCTCTACCTCGGTTAAGCGCCTCACTGACAAGAAAAAGGGCCTCACCATGCGAGAGCGTCGACTTATCATCAAAAGAGATGCTACCCCTATTACCATTTCTGCTGTACAGCTATGCGTCAGCATCAACCAGGCCCTGGCCTCCACTCTTATCCAGTCTGTCTCCTTCTGGGATGGGCATGTCAATCTCACCACTATGGACACGGTTAGAGCCACAACTGTCAACACCAAAGTTGGCACCTTTTTGCACCTCATTCCTGGTGCCGCTACCCTCCACCTTGACACTCCCGCCACCCAGCATGTGGTGCATGACATCCCTACCTCTACCCCTTTGGCCTCCCTTGCCCAAGAACTCACCACTTTTAACTCAGGCTTATCTCTTACCAAGGAGCCTTGGTGGCTCACCTCAGACTTAGCACGTATCGGCAAACTCGCCTCGACTGTTGTTATTTCCATCACTGGACCCAAGGCTCCTTCCTTTGTTGGGAAATGCCTCTCCGCCTTCTCCAACACCTACCCTACTGAACGCCGCTTACGCTTCAACAAATACACCCAGTGTGCTAACTGCCACAAGTTTGGCCACCACAGCATCAAATGCATCCTGCCTCCCTCCTCCCGCTGGTGCCTCCTCCCTCACTCTACTGGGGATCACTCCTGCCCCACCACTACCTGCCGCCTTCGAGGCTGTTCCTGCAGTCATACTACACCCAGGTGTGTGAACTGTGATGGCCCGCATGAATCCCACTCACCAGTCTGCCCTTCTCGCCCCCATCCAGATACCCAAGAGTTTGAAGCATCGGAGGACCATGAAGAAGAGGTGGATATGGTTGGCTCTACATAGGTTGGGATACCTATGACAACAATACCCTAGGGGTTTCTTAGGTTGGTTATTACTGTGCAAGGGGTGTGGTTTGGTACCTGCCTCGACTAATTGCTTAGGGGAGACTGGCTTTGTACCGCCCCTCTGTGATGGCCCTTTCGGTGGACAGTACTGGAACGCTTTCTTGGGTGCCTGGTGGGGTTGATGTGGGTGGATTTTATTTGTTATGATTTTATGAGGAATGAGGTGCGAGAATGGGGCTATGCTGCCGGTAGTAGTGGTTTATTGATTGTGCTGGGATTTCCGTGGCCTGGCTAGGTGGTGCGGATAGATGCTGGACTGTTGATGGACTTGTACTTTAGCTTTGGTGTTGGTGCTCGCTCACTGGAGTGGTTAACGGTATGAGGCTGGAGGATCGGTATCTTGTATTTAGTTGCCTGTTTTTAGCAGGGGTAGCAGGGCCCCAGTCCCAGGGGTGGATCCCGGCTGGTGTTAAGCTCCTGTCGGGGGGGCGCTTGATCATAAGCCATGTTTTGGCGCGACGAGTATAAATAAACTTAGATATTATGTGGACACCCTTTCTTACGTTCCGGGAAATTATCTTATCCACCACGATACATTTCTTTAGCCCGACTGGGATCAAAGTTTGTTTTCATCACTTCCATCATGGTATCTTCACCCCCTCTCGTTCCACAACCTCCTACGGAGCCTGACGGGGCTTTACAGAGTTTGCTATCCCCTGTCTTTTAGCCTGAAGGCTCCCTCTCGCTTAAACGCCCACGAAGTGGCCCCACTACAAGTCTACCACCATACTCACAGGATGACTATGATAAGCCCAACGGGGCTTTCATGAGTACTTTCGATGAGTTCTTTGAGTTATAGGGATTCACAGCACCAAATACGTTTGGAAAGGCCTTCCCTATTATAATTCACATGATGCAAATTTTGCACGAAGACTACAGGAAGGCGACCGATGGGCTAACCGCGCACATCACCGCCCTAACCGAGGAGTCGGATGCCCTTCGGGCCTCCACTGTATCTCAACCTGCCCATACTACTGCCCCGCCGGCACCTCCTACAACAGCCAACGCAGAGCAACCCTCTACTCCTCCCCTACCCCATACCCTTCCCCATACCCAACCACCTGGCCCAGCAGCTCCTCCTTTGTGGGCTACGGTTGCTAGGAGGCCAAGGAAGGCCTCTCAGAAACCCCTGAAGCCTGGCCCCAAGCGAGCCAACTCCTCCTCTACTTCGGCTAAGCCCCTTACCGACAAGAAAAAGGGCCTCACCATGCATGAGCATCAGCTTATCATCAAATGAGACATTGCCCCCCTCACTACCACTGCTGTACAGCTACGTGACGGCATCAACCAGGCCTTGGCCTCTACTCTCATCCAGTCTGTCTCTTTTCAGAATGGACATGTCACCCTCACCACAATGGACATGGTTAGAGCAACGACTGTTAACAGCAAAGTTAGAACCTTTTTGCACCTTATTCCGGGTGCCTCTACCGTTCATCTCGACCCCCCTACCACCCAGCTTCTGGTACATGGCATCGCCACCTCTACCTCTCTGGCATCTCTTGTCCAAGCACTCACTACCTTCAACCCAAGCTTATCTCTTACCGAGCAACCAAGGTGGCTCACCTCTGATTTAGCACAGATCAGCAAACTCGCCTCCCCTGTTGTTATGTCCATCACTGGACCTAAGGCTCCCACTTTCGTTGGCAAGCGCCTGTTCGCCTTCTCCAATACCTACCGTACCGAGCCCCGCCTGCTCTTCAACAAATATACTCCGTGTGCTACCTGCCACAAGTTCGGCCACCACAGTATCAAATGCATTTCACCTGCTTCTTGCCACTGGTGCCTCCTCCCTCACACTGCTTGTTGAATTTTCTAATTCGTTTCATATGTATATTCTTCTTGAAAATATCGTATACTCCTCTACTTAGTATTATTTCTAGTTCACGGACATTACTACAGCGGAGTATGTATTATGTATATTTCATTGATATTTCATGATAAGATTAGGGGATCATGGCGTGCTTTTCTTATCTGGTGTTCGGATTTATTTCTTACATTTTATGCATCATCATGCACGGTCATCGGTCATTTGATTTACAATTATGTTCTAATTATCCGTTCACACCACCTCAGATTTACGCATGTTTTATGGGATTTCCTTGGCAGTTCTTTAGGGTTAAACACATTCGCACTTATGTTTTTCCTACTTATGTTACGGTCAAACATGTCGATACTTATGTTTTCCCTTACATTTCCTCTTAGTTACGCGAAGGATGCGCACCTGTATAAATAGGGGTTACCACCCATCTCGCTTAAGAGAATTAAGGACAAGAACTACTACCAATCTACCTTCATACAAAGTTCCTCCTCGCTTAGCGTGCCCGCAGTATACTCTTACTACTGTGTCGTACTTTTGTACAAAGTTATTGAGATAGTGCCATACCCACAGATTTGAACACTACTGGGGATCACTCCTGCCCTACCGCTACCTGCCGCCTTCGTGGCCGTCCCTGCAGCCATACCACACCCAGGTGTGTGAACTGTGATGGCCCACACGAATCCCACTGGCCTGTCTGCCCTTCTCGCCCCCATCCAGATACCCAAGAGTCTGAGGTTTCGGAGGAACATGAGG
The DNA here is from genome assembly GCA_900010015.1 of Tuber aestivum. Classification (NCBI taxonomy): domain Eukaryota; kingdom Fungi; phylum Ascomycota; class Pezizomycetes; order Pezizales; family Tuberaceae; genus Tuber; species Tuber aestivum. Next base: position 145,029 of record LN891122.1, on the reverse strand, counting down.
AAGCGGTGGATATGGTTGGCTCTACATAGGTTGAGATACCTATAAAGAGAGTGCCCTAGGGGTGTCTTGGGTTGGTTATTACGCTGCAAGGGGTGGGCTTTTATGCCTGCCTCGACTGCTTGCTTAGGGGTGACTGGCTTTGTACCGCCCCTTTGTCATGGCCCTACCAAGTGACAGTACTGGAATGCTTCCTTGAGTGCCGGGTGGGGCTGATGCGCATGGATTCCTTTTGTTAAGAATTTTATGAGGATGAGAGGTGCAAGAGCGGAGCAATGCTGCCGTTGGTAGTGATTTATTGATTGTGCTGGGATTTCTGTGGCCTTGCTAGGTGGAGCAGATGGGTGCTAAACTGTTGAGGACCTGTACTTTAGCTTTGGTGTTGGTGCCTACTCACTGGAGTGGTTAACGGTATAGGGACGGAGGATCGGTATCTTGTATTTAGTTGCCTGTTTTTAGCGGGGGTAGCAGGGCCCCAGTCCCAGCGGCGGATCCCAGCTGGCGTTAGGCTCCTGTCGCGGGGGCGCTCGATCATAAGCCATGTTTTGGCGCGACGAGTATAAATAAACTTAGATATTATTTGGACACCCTTTCTTACGTTCCAAGGATCTACCTAACCTCCATGTCGTCCGTGACTTTATCTCACGATAACTTCAGGGCTTGTTCGTGAAGGAATCTTTACCTTCGGTTACACTTAGTAACCTTGTAAGGCTCTGACCTTACATTTGATGCCTTTAGGTTCTTTGTTTCCGTCGTTCATCGTCTTCGGTCGGTCGCTTCGATGTCTAAGTGAGGTTCTTCCCTTTCGGTAGGCAAGGTCGGGGTGGCCTTTTCTCCCCTCTCGGCGTCAGTTGATGAGGCTTCTCTTCTTCGGAAGGAAGCTTCGCGCCTTCGCCACCACATCTCAGTACTGTCTTGCCAACTCCACTTGTTGGAACGGGAGCGTGCCGCCTTGGTTGTGGCTAGGCGTTCGCCCTCCCCTCCGTGCGGCGGGCCAGGGGACATGACGCCGCCTTCTACTGGGGGGGTGGCTGAAGATGAAGAGGAGGTGGCTACGGTGCGGCTGCCCATGGTGGCATCCTTGCCATCGGGGATGCAGGCGCCTGAGCCATTCATGGCTGAGCCCGGGGTGGTGGCTGGCCCTGCTGGTGTGGCGTCATGGGTGGCTGGTAATACGCCTGTGTTCGCAGATTTGTTTGTCGGTTCTTCCCCCCACCTGGCTGGCCTGCAGCTGCCTTTGTCCCGCGACGATGATGGGTCGGTAACTGATGCATCAGTCGTGTCAGATGGCGCGGTGGTTACGGTATTGGTGGATGTTGCTTTGGGTCCGCACCTCCCTCCTGGGCACTTTCCCTGTGGGCATTGGCCTAAGGGAGAGAACCCGTATGTGGTTGGGCGGTACAAGACTCGGTTCCCTTCGGCAGAGCCTGTAGGGCATCGAGCTGTAAGCTCGCCTCCCGGTGTGGGAGTTAGCATGTCTGACTTTCTTGGGTTGAGGCTGCCGGGGCAGCAGGCTAGGAAGCGGGCACTGGTGGAGGAGGTGGGAGTGCAGGGTGGGGTTGAGCATGTTGCTGGCGGGGAGGCTAGTTCTTCTGGTGGTCGGTAGCGCAAACAGCGTTCGGGGAGGGGGCATGGCTCGGCGTGGGGTGATACCTCGACGGCTGCATCGGATAGGAGGTTCGCCGCTCTCCAGGAGTTTACCCCCCAGGAGCTGGCGGGAGAGGGGTATTTTCCAGGGGGGTTGGTAGGGGGTGATGATGGGAGGGTTTCTACAGTGGAGAAGGATGTGGATTTAGCGGGACGGTATTAAGAGCGGATTTGATATTTTTGATTCATTTTTATTTTTGTGATGGTTGCGGCCGTAACGTGGTTCTGCTCGCTTGGTGCGACCAAGGACTTCGGTCGCCCTGTTCCAGTTGAGTCGGTGGTTGGTTTGTCGGTTGGGGTGAGGGAGCCGGGGGTCAATGATGGGTCTTGTACTTAGCTTTCGTGTCGGCTAGATCGCGGGAGTGTTTGACGGTTAGGACTTGGAGGCTTTTGCGCTTTGTAAGGTAGTTGTTATTTGGGGAAGTGTGCCGGTGTATCGTGGAGACCGCGGCCCCAGGCTGTTGCTTTCAACGACAATTCCGGTCCGCTTGTGGTCCGCCGGAGGCCCACCTGCCCTTACTGTAGGTGTACAATAGGATGATCGTGCGACCATAAGCCCTGTTTTGGCGCAGCGAGTATAAATAAAATTAGATATAATTTGGACACCCTTTCTTACATTCCAGGGAATTATCTTATCCACCATGATACCTTTCTTTGGCCCGACTGCGGTCAAGGTTTCTCCTCATCACTTCTATCATGGGGTCATTACCTCCTCTCATTCCACAACCTCCTACACAGCCTGATGGGGCTTCGCAGGTTCGCTTATCACCTATCTTTCGGCCTCAAGGCCCCCCCTTGCTTAAACGACCATGCAGTGGTACCACCTCCAGTATACGATACTCATCAGATGACTATGAAGGTGCTAACGGCGCCTTTATGCACATGTTTGGAGAGCTGGCACATGTAGCAAAGACTGAAGCACTGTTCACTTTTGCAAAAGCCTTTCCCATTATGATCCACATGATGTAAATTTTGCACCAAGACTACAGGAAGGCGACTGATGGGATAACCGAGCACATCACCGCCGTGACCGAGGAGTTGGATGCTCTTCGCCCCTCCACTCTATCTCAGCCTGCTCATACCACTGCCCTGCCGGCACCTCCTACCACCGATGCTGCAGAGCAGCCCTCTGCTCCTCCTCTACCTCCCGCCCTTCCTCATACCCAACCTTCTGGCCCAGCAGTCCCCCCTTCTTGGGCTACTGTCACCAGGAGGGCAAGGAAGCCCCCCCAGAAACACATGACGCCTGGCCCGAAGCTAGCCAAAGCCTCATCTACCTCGGCTAAGCGCCTTACTGAAAAGAAAAAGGGCCTCACCATGTGCGAGCGTCGGCTCATTGTCAAACGAGATGCTGCCCCCCTCACCACTACTGCTGGACAGCTACGCGACAGTATCAACCAGGCCTTGGCCTCTACTCTTATCCTATCTGTCTCCTTCTGGGATGGACACATTACCCTTACCACTATGGACACAATCAAATCCACAACTGTCAACAGCAAAGTTGGCACCTTCTTGCACCTTATCCCTGGTGCCTCTACCATCCACCTTGATACCCCTGCCACCCAGCTCCTGGTACATGGCATTGATACCTCTACCTCTCTGGCATCACTTGTCTAAGAACTCACGACCTTCAACTCCGGCTTATCTGTTACTGAACAGCCTAGGTGGCCCACCTCTGATTTAGCACGCATCGGCAAACTTGCCTTAACCGTCGTTATTTCCATCACTGGACCCAAGGCTCCCTCCTTCGTTGGCAAACGCCTCTCTGCCTTCTCCAATACATACTGAACTGAGCGCTGCTTGCACTTCAACAAATACACCCAGTGTACCAACTGTTATAAGTTCGGCCACCACAGCATCAAATGCATCCTACCTGCTTCCTGCCGCTGGTGCCTTCTCCCTCACTCTACTGGGGATCACGCCTGCCCTACCGCTACCTGCCGCCTTCGTGGCCGTCCCTGTAGCTATACTACACTCAGGTGTGTGAACTGTGATGGCCCACACGAATCCCACTCACCTGTCTGCCCTTCTCGCCCCCATCCAGATACCCAAGAATCTGAGGTCTCGGAGGAACATGAAGACGAGGTGGATATGGTTGGCTCTACATAGGTTGGGATACCTATGACAATAATACCCTAGGGGTGTCTCGGGTTGGCTATTACGGTACAAGGGGTGAGCTTCTATGCCTGCCTCGACTGATTGCTCAGGGGAGACTGGTTTTGTACCACCCCTTTGTCATGGCCCTTTTGAGGGACAGTGCTGGAACGCCTTCTTGGGTGCTGGGTGGGGTTGATGCTGGTGGATTTCCTTTGTTATGAATTTTATGAGGATAGGAGGCACGAGACTGGAGTAATACTGCCAGTAGTAGTGATTTTTTGATTGTGCTGGGATTTCCATGGCCTGGATAGGTGCACCGAATAGGTGCCGGACTGTCGATGGACTTGTACTTTAGCTTTGGTGTTGGTGCTCGCTCACTGGAGTGGTTAAAAGTATGGGAACGGAGGATCAGTATCTTGTATTTAGTCCCCTGTTTTTAGCTCGAGTAGCAGGGCCCCAGTTCCAGTGGTGGATCCTGGCCGGCGTTAAGCTCTTGTCAGGGGGGTGCTCATTATATGCCCGATCGTGGTGCTGCGAGTGAAAATGAGAACTTATATTGAATTTGGACACCTGTACCTAGGAATTACACTCTCTACTATCTGGCGTCCTCTTGAACCCCTGAATCCTGACCCTGAACCTCTGAACCCTGAACCTCATACTACTTGCTTCAGTTGTGCCCCCGTACCTAGACCTCGGCTCCAGAATCCTGCCTATCCTGCTTGTGGTATGCCTTGAGTTACCCAACCCTCAGACCCTATCAGTTACACAAGATTGCGTCTACCAGGACTCAATCCACACCCAACTATGGCCACCTCCCATCTCCCTGAAAACGTCAATGGTCCCCTCCATGCGCTTGGAGCTAAGGGGGAAGAAGACATCCAAGGCTTCACACACTCTCCCCTTGTCGGCCAGTTTACCCTCGCCAGGGATCTGGCTAATTGAATCCTGAACGCACCTGCTCTTCCTCCCCAACAAGCAACCCCCGTTCCCCCTGAACAGACCACACAATACCAGCAGCTATAACAAAATTGCACCCTCCTAGCCCAAGACCAGGATGATGCCCGTACCAAAGGACAAGGCCTCGAGGCCCCTCTCCTTATAGTGGAACCCACCCTCACACAAGGTAAAGCTACCATCATGTCTCTAATCTTGCCCTCATGGCTGCTCCTATTGCTGCAGCCCTTGCTGGTAGCAACCAACAGATTTCGATCCCCGACCCTGAACAGTTCGACGGTACTACTGAGAAGGTGCGTCCCTTCATCACCCAGCTCCCACATGAAACTCCAGGCTGACAGCCACCGGTTCACCAGTGAACAACACTGCCTCGGCTGTGCCACCAGCCTCCTCCATGGATGTGCCCACATCCAGATCCAACACCGGGTCTTAGCAAACTGCATTGACTTCGAAAACATCGGTGCATTCATGGCGGAACTGGAACAAGCCCTCGGTGATCCTAACAGGGTCCAAACAGCAGAATGCGCTCTGAGAAGCCTCCAGCAAAAGAACTGGCCTTTTGTGGAATACCTCGCTGACTTCCAACGTCTGGCTGTCAATATCCACAGGAACGACACCGTCAAACGCACCTTCCTCTACCAGGGCCTCAGCATGGAGCTGAAGGATGCCCTGGGACACGTCTTCCCCATCCCACAAATACTAAACGACTACCTCGCCCTCCTCAAGCAACTTGACAACAACATCCGTGCCCAAGCTGCAGAAAAGAAAGGCTCCTCGTCAACCTCTCGGACAACCTCTACTCCTGCCGTGCCTCATACTCCCACCTCCAGTCCAGCCCCAGCCTCTACCTTCACCTGTATCGCCCCTGGCCCCACGGACCTCTCCACAGGTCGTCGCAAGCTCATCCCCACCGAACTGCAAGATTATATCAATCGTGGTCTCTGCCGTTACTGTAGAGGACATGGGCATATGGCTCGTGCATGCCCTAACGAGGGGCCCCGCCCCATGCATGGTGCCAGGACCCATCCGGGCACTGCTCCTGAGGAGCCCCTCCTGGCCCAATATGAGTCGGAAAACTACTGGTCCCATGTGCAACCTCTGGCACTGACATGGGATATGTTAAGTCTTCTCCTTGTTTAGTTACTTCTAGTTTATCTCTGGATGAAATAGAAAATGGAATTGAGGATAACCACTTGGTAGTCGCCTGTGATATTATAGACAACGAACACATGATCAGAGCCCACGGCCTTATGGATTCCGGAGCAACTGGATATGCTTTCATGGATAAAGACTTCGCTAGTGGTCACCACTTCCCCTTATCCCAACTCAAAGAACCTGTACACCTTTCTGTCATTGATGGAAGACCCATCAGCTGTGGGGCGATCACTCATATCACCCATGTTGACCTGAAAATAAATGACCAGCTGGAATCCATCCCCGTCTTTATCACCAAACTTGGTAGTTACCCCCTTACTCTTGGTATCCCCTGGTTAAAACAACACGACGTCACTATCCACTTCACCTCCAATAGTATCACCTTTGAATCTGACAACTGTCTGAGGCACTGCACCCCAGATGTGACCAGTATCTAAGGAATTGAGTATGAGATTTCCCACTTCCTTAAGGCCTACGCCCACCAACGTGTCCTGGACCACACTGTACTGGAACAGTAAAAAGTCAAAGAGATCATCCCCCCTGAGTGTCACGACTTCCTGCTCGTGTTTTTGGAAAAAGAACAAACCCAACTGTCTCCGAGTCACCCAGGAGTGGACCATGAAATACCTCTGAAGCCTGGCTTCACTCCTCCCTTCAGTCTCCTCTATAACCTGTCCCGGCCAAAGCTTGCCGCCCTAAAAGGATGGATCGAGGAAAGCCTGGACAAAGGCCTTATCGGCCCTTCTACCTCTTCAGCAGCCTCCTCAGTTCTCTTCATCCGCGAAAAGGACGGCACCTTGCGACTCTGTGTCGACTATTGCGGCCTGAAGGAAGGAACTATCAAGGATCGTGGCCCCCTCCTCTTGCTAATGGAAACTTTCATGAATATTGTGGACGCCGCAAGCGATTCCAAGATTGACATTGGCGGGGCCTAGAACCAAGTCCTAATGGAAAACAAGGACTAATAGAAGACGGCCTTCTGCACCCGTTATGGACTTTTTGACTCTAATGTCATGCCATTTGGCCTTACCAACACCCCCGCCACCTTCCAGGCCGTTATTACCCAGGTCCCATGCCAAGGGTTGGATAGATTATGCACAGCTCACCTCGACGATATCCTCGTATACAGCAAGACCAAAGAAGAATACATCGAACATGTACGATGGGTAGTGGAAGCATTGCAGGAGGCTGACCTCAAAGCCAAACTATAGAAATGTGAATTCCATGTTACCCACCTGGAATACCTAGGATTCATCATTAGCCCTGAGGGTATCTGAATGAACAACGCTAAGGTAGAAACCATCACCACTTGGCCAGTACCCAACTGCGTATGCCAGGTCTCCGCTTTCCTTGGCCTCGGTAACTTCTACTGACCGTTCATCTGTACCTTCTCACGTCTGGCACACCCCCTCACTGCCCTTACTAAGAAGAACCATCCGTTCGTGTAGACGCCGCCATGTCAGAAAGCTTTCGCATGGTTAAAGGAAGCCGTTACCAGTGCCTCAGTCCTAGCCCACATCCACTTCCATAAGGAAGTAATTGTCGAGACCGACGCCTCTGATTTTGTCGCCGCTGGTATCATGTTACAAAAGGATGACGACAGGCATCTCCACCTGGTCGCATTCTACTCCCGCAAGCATAGTCCTGCTGAATGCACTAACGACATCTATGACAAAGAACTCATGGCCGTAGTTAGGGCCTTTGAGGAATAGCAATGTTACCTCCTCAGAAGACAAGTTACAATCCGAACAGACCACCTCAACCTCAAGCATTACACTACCAAAAGGCTGTTGAGTAAGCAACAGGCCCTTTGGTCCTAGTTCCTGTCCCAATTCAACTATTGGATCGACTACCAGCCTGGGAAACTAAACATCAAGGCTGACGCTCTAACCCAGATGAAAAACGAGACCCCAGAGGAGGTAGAGAAATGGGGGACTCACCGAACCCTGGTCATGTTGAAGTCTCGGCCTATGAGTTTGTTGGCTAACATTAAGCTTCCTACTGGAGCGGGCTCTATCAAGAAACTTTAGCAGGTGTAACGACCCTATGTTATAGAGCTATAACAACCTAAGTCTAAGCCCATAGGTAAGACCAACAGGTTATATGGTTGACTAGGCGGGCATGCAGGCGCATGTCCGAGGGCTATCTGATGGTTCGGATATCCCAAGAAACCGAAGGGACTTAACGAATAGCTGCACCTAAGTAGCAGAAGTAATCTGACCATGTCAGCTCCGGCCTAAAGATAGGTCAGAAGGCCGGGTGAGTTTACCTTGTCTAGGAGAGTGACGTTACCCTACCATGGAGACCGGTTTCATGTCACCATGGAGATACTGACCCTACCTTTGAGACACTATTACCTTACCTTCAGTTGGAAATGTTCTAGGAGTGATTCCGGGAAAACCTTAGGATTGTTTGTTATGCAATGACGATCAATAGGCACTTGCTCGCATATTGATCGGACAACTACGGGAGGAGCTAGAGTGCTCCGAACATGCCGTAACTTGACAGAATTATTCTTAGGAGGTACCTGTGGCCCCAGGGTTCGCCCTGGGCGTCATAGGCCAAAATGGTTGAAGTTGCTATCATACTAGTTAAATGGAGTCTATGAAGACTTGTCTATCACACTGTATATGTTGCTGCAGTTCATCCAACTGGCAGCTGTTCGCAGGATATATAAGGGGACCAGGTGAGAAGATCAGGTACCTTCTCTAAAAGGAACGGAGTAAAACCGACCAAAGCTGACAGAGTTAGTGTGAGCTATCTGGAAGGGTCACCAGAGTAGTCCCCTGTAGTGCTGGAGACATCTGGGAAGGTTTTACACCAATCAGGCCTACATGTGCCCCTTTGCGGTGGGCTCCTTGTGGCTTGTTTGAAGACTCTAATCGCGGCATACCTATCATGGTAAGTGGTGTGTTGGGGGTAAGGGACCATGGGTAGCGCCCACGGGTCCCGCCACTACGACAGCTCTCTGAGGAAGCATGGTAGACCTTGTAAGTTCGCAATCAAGATAGATAGAACTTAACTGGAAGACAGCTGATGTCTCTGAGTGCTTGCATAGGTCATAGGACATGGAAAGAGAGTCATTTAGTTAGTTTTTCCTAGGTGACTCAACAGTTAGCCACTGACGAGACTCCAATGCACACAAGTTTTCTCTCCTGCAAGTGGTTTGGTAAATACCTCGCAGGAACTGATCTGCATAGAGGCGAATTCTACTGGAGTGAGATGACATCTAAGGCACTTCGGGGATACGGTAATGGTGCCGGGCAACCATTACAGAGAAGGGCATACTCATGTTGGTCCAGGTAACCTGATGGAGGAGTTTTTGGTAGAAGTCTGACTACTTAAAGATTATACGAGACCTCTCGTAACCTGACACAATCAACATGCTTGCGAGAGACTTTCATTCAGATACGCCAGAGCTTGAGCATATTAAGTTTTACTGTTTACTTTTATTCTTTACACTATGCAAGAGCTGTGTTTGAGAGATTCGAAGTTTGGTGCGGTCCCATTCTGAGGAACCATCTACCTGAGGGAGCCCCCATTACAGAAAGAGGCCTATGAAGCTGACACGATTCCAATCCAGGTCCTCCGCCCCCTTGACCAGGGTAACCGACATTCCCGCCTCCTATCATTGATGTAACGGGGGCTCCCTCAGGTAGATCGTTCCTAAGGATGCGACCGCACCAAACTTCGAATCTCTCGAACACTGCTCTTGCAAAAGTGTAAAGAATAAAAGTAAACGCTAAAACTTAATATTGTTAAGCTCAGGCTTATCTCAATTAAAGTCTCTCGAGAGGATGTTGCTTGTGTCGGGGTAGGAGAGTTCTCGGATAATCTTTAAGTAGTCAGACTTATACCAAAAACTCCCCCATCAGGTTACCCCGACCAACGTGAGTATGCCCTTCTCCGTAAGGGTTGCCCCGGCACCATTACCGTGTCCCTGAAGGGCTATAGGTGTCAGCGCACTCCAGTAGAAATCTCCCATATGCACATCAGTTCCTGCGAGGTGTTTACCAATACACCTGCCGGAGTGAAAACCTCTGCACATCGGTGTCTCGTCACTGGCTAACTGTCGAGACCCTTAGGAAAGCTAACTAAATGACTCTCTTCCCACATTCTATGACCTATGCAAGCACTCGTAGACATCAGCTGTCTTCCGGCTAAGCTCTATCTTTCCTGATTGCGAACTTAGGGGGTCTACGACGCTCCCCCAAAGAGCTGTGTCGACGGCGGGACCCATAGGCGCTACCCATGATCCCTTACCCCCGGCACACCACTCATCGTGATAAGTGTCATGCTATTAGAGTCTTGAAACAACCCATAAAGAGCCTACGGCAAAGGGGCACGTGTAGGCTTGATTGGCGTAAAACCTTCCCAGATGTCTCCGGCACTACCCGGGACTACTCTGGGGACCCTTCCGGATAGCTCACGCTAACTCCGTCAGCTTTGGTCCATTTTACTCCGTTTCTTTTGGAGAAGGTACCTGACCCTCTCACCTTGGCCCCCTCGTATATCCTGCAAACAGCTTTAGGTCAGACGGACGGCGACGACGCATACAGTGTTATGGACATGTCTTCATAGATTCCATTTAACTAGCATAACCGCAACTCCACCCATTTTGGCCCATGACGCACGGGGCGAACCCTGGGGCCGCAGGTACCTGTTAGGAATAATTCTACCAAGTTACAGCTTGTTCGGAGCACTATAGCTCCTCCCGTAGTCTTCCGATCAAAGTGCAAGCAAGTGCCCGTCGATTGTCATTACGTAACAAACAATCCTCACATTTCCCAAAATTCCTCCGAGAACATTTCCGACGGAAGGTAGGGCAATAGTGTCCCAAAGGTAGGGTAAGTATGTCCATGGTGACACGAAACCAGTCACCATGGTAGGGTAACGTGACCTCCTTAGGCAGGGTAAACTCACCCGGCCTTCTGACCTATCCAGAGGCTAGCGCGGACATTGTCCCCTTATAACTACTACTTAGGTACACCTATTCCTTAAGTACCTTCTGTTCTTAGAGATTTCCGGACCATCAGATATCTCTCGGATATACCCCTGTATATCTGCCTTGTCTACCATCAGAGCTCTTAGTCCTTTGTATGGGCGTAGACATAGGTTACCATAGCTCTATTACTTAGGGTCGTTACATCACTCCCCTCTTCTCTAAGGACCGACCCGGTCCGCTACCGTCGTCTTTTATTTCCCCGGTTCGGTTCGCCCTCAACCCTTTGGTCTCTGGGTTTGTGGAGATACCGATGGTGGAAATCCTTCATGGCCTGTAACCCAGTGTCTTCTAGCATCTCATATGGCTCCCAAGAGTTCTCCTCTACGCCACAGCCTTGCCATGAAACTAGGTACTGAACGAAGCGATTTGGAAATTTCGCTTTCATATTACCATACCATCGACTGTCTATGACTGCCTTGATAACATAACTGGGCTCATTGTTTACTATCTTGGGGACTGGGACTTCTTTAGTCCTTCTACCACTTGGGTCCTCTCGATAGGGTTCTAAGAGTCTGACCTTGAATACCGGATGGATTGACCAACGGGCAGGCAATTGGAGTTCGTAAGCTCGGTTACCAACCTTTCGCTTGACCACAAAGGGTCCAAACATTCGGTGGTCCAGCTTCTCCATAGGTCGCTTAGTACGGATGTTCTTTCGATTTAGCATCACGCGATCAGCCCTTTTTGCCCTGCAATTTGTGACATCCTCCATCCTAACATATTCAGGTGATGGCAACCGTTTCTGGTCATGCCATTTCCTTTGCCTCTCTTGAGCTCGCTTAAGTGTATCTCGGACTTCTTGCCAGACACCTTCCCAATTCCTTACCAATAGCTCGCTACTGGGGTAAACACCTTGTCGCTCTGAGACGGTACCCGACCAGTTGGTCCGTGGGTTGAAACCGTAGTTGATCTCAAATGGAGATAATCTAGTTGACTCAGACGTTGAAGTATTGTATGCGTCTTCCGCTAAAGGTAGTAGCGATGCCCAATCATCTTGCTGGTAAGAACAATAACTTCTCAAGTATTGCTCTAAGGTCTGGTTCACCCGCTCAGTTTGCCCATCAGTCTCAGGGTGGAAAGCGGTCGATAACCCTAGTTTCAATTGCAACTGTTGTATCAGGCTTCTCCAAAACTTGGATATGAATCGACTATCACGGTCAGAGATAATAGATTCTGGGAGTCCATGGAGCCGCCAAACTTCCTTCAGGAATATCAGAGCCAGATCCTTGATAGAAATCTCTGTGGCCAAAGGTATAAAGTGTGCCATCTTTGAAAATCGATCCACAATTACCCAAATTTTTGTATACCCTTCTAATTTTGGTAGAGCGACTATAAAGTCCATTGAGATATCCGTCCACGGTCTCACGGGTACTCCAACAGGTTCCAGTAGACCAAACTTCTTATGCTTAATGGACTTGTTCCGTTGACAGGTATCACATGTACCAACATAGTCCGTAATGCTCTCGTCCATCTTTGGCCAAAAGAAGTTAGCCCTAACCCTGCCTACCGTCTTATATGTCCCAAACTGTCCCGCAATACGGGAGTCATGTTCAGCTTTCATGATTTTGTCCTTTAAATCCTGTGAGTCAGGAACGTACCACCTGTTCTTATATAGAAGGAGATCTCTTTCTATTGTCAGGTTCCGGTCGACTCCTTTGTCTTCCGCTAACACAGCCTTTAAGTCCCTCATATAGATAGGATCCTGTTTCGCAGCAATTCGCAATGCATCCAAAAATGCGGATTGTAACCGGTAGCCTTGACAGGCTGCCAATGCCTGTGGTCGCAAGACGTCTCACTCCTGTCCCACAATCCATTGTCCAGGGCGAAAAAACGGCTTTGTTGTCTCTGATAGAGAATTACTCCCTCCTTCAGGGCGGTGGTCTCCCCGCCTTGACAGTGCATTAGCCTTTGTGTTCAATCTTCCTTCACGGTAAACCACCTTGAAATTGAACGGTTGCAGGAGTTCTGCCCAGCGATGTTGTCGGCGGTTGAGGGTTTTAGTACTATTAAAGTACTCCAAATTCTTGTGATCGGTGTAAACCGAGATTTCACCCTCCACCGACCGACACAGATGTTCCCACTCCTTGAAAGCTGCAACTATGGCAGTCATTTCCTTGTCATGTACATCATGATTTATCTCCGCTGGGTGGAATGTCCTACTATGAAAGGCCACTGGATGCCATTTCTCATCTTCGCAGAATTGAGACAGCGCAGCACCCAAAGGAAAGTCACTTGCATCCGTTTCCAACTTGGTTTGACGGGTAGAATCGAAGTGTGCTAGGATTGGTCCCGAAGTGAAAGCCTTTCTTAACTCAAAGAATGCCTCGCTACAAGCTGGGGTCCAATCAAATTTGACATCCTTCCTAGTAAGGTCCATCAAAGGCTTCGCTATCTTGCTGAAACCCTCTATAAACCTTCTATAGAAGTTGGCGAGGCCCAGAAAACTTTGGCCTCCGACGACGTTAGTCGGCTTCTTCCATTCCAAGATGGAATCCACCTTTTTGGTGGTCATAGATATCCCTTTTTCGGATATCCTATAACCTAGAAATTCTATCTCACGTCTGTGGAAGAACTACTTTTTTATGTTTGCACATAGTCGGTATTGTCTAAGTCTTTCCATTACGCGCCTAACCAACGAGACATGTTCTTCAATGGTCTCTGAATAGATCAGGATATCGTCCATATAGGCTACGACTCCTTCTCCCAGCATATCTCTAAATATGTCATTTATCATGCTCTGGAAGGTGGCGGGTGTGTTACATAACCCAAAGGGTATCACCTGAAAATGATATAATCCCAATTTGCTACGGAAAGCCGTGAGTTCTTCATGCGAGTTTGTATCTCCGGTAGCCTTCTTGGCCATCCGGATCCCCCAATAGCCATTCTTGAGATCCATCAAGGTATAAACTGTGGCTTTGGAGAGCCTTCCTCGCAGTTCATTCATTAACGGGAGAGGATATCTGTTCTTCACCGTTATTTTATTGGGCCCTCGGTAATCTATTACCAGTCTCAGTGTGCCATCAGGTTTTGGCACAAACAGTATAGGAGCAGAGGATGAGGAAGTAGATGTTTCTATCTTCCCTGTCCGTAACATCTCGGTTATGAACTCCTTAAGTGCTTTCCGCTCTTTCTCTGATATTGGATAGATGGGCCCCCAAGGCGGGGTGCTTCCGGGGATCAATTCAATCCTGTGATCATACTTTGTATGTTCCGGTAACGCATCTATCCTTTCTTGGCTGAAGATATCACCAAAATCCTTATACTCCGGCAGGAGTTGAATTGTGACATCTCCTCCTCTCTCATCGGCAAACTCTACAGTTCCTAGAAAATATACATTTTCTGGATCTTCTGCCAATAGCTCCTCATCCAACATGTATACTAACCGCCTGTGCTCCGTAAGACAATTTGCCTTACAGAAATCTGAGCGCCAGGTCAGGGATCCTACTTTCCAATCTATGTCGGGGTTATGATCTCTTAGCCACGATATTGGGAGATAGCCATCGACTCTTCTGTCGGCAATATCAGCTACCTCCAAGCGCATACCATTTACATGATCACCGATCTTCAAGTCTAATGACTTGGTATAATGAAGGCCTGATCCAGGTATATTATTTCCCCTTGCATCCTTAATCGGAGTATGGATCCTTTTCTTTACACAAGGAGCTTGGGTACTCTTAACCCACTGACTACTTAGTACGGGGCCGGTCGCTCCGCTATCTAGTAGCAATAGTACTTCGGCACTAACTTGCCTACACCCTATGCGCCAATCCAGTTTCACCCTTAAGTGAATTGATTTGCTATGTGGGGGTGGGCTAGAGTGCCTCGTCTTCTTTCGCTATCTTATTGTACTCATTCTTGCTAGTCTCTTGCCTTTCGACACAAGAGTGGCCACAACAGGTCGGTAAACGTTTTCAAGAATTGTTTAATCAATAAAGGCATTGGAGTGCTGTTTACTATCACGCCAGCATGATTTCGGGTATTAAACCCTCCTCAGGTAAACTTGAAAGATAACTTTTATTCAAGACTAATGACCCGAACCAATTCCAACCGTACAAGACAACTGACCCATATAAGACAAGAATATACATTTACTCTCCGGAGAGGTTCAGTCAACCGGTGCCAAACAGGGCATCTTTGTGCCCCATCCGAATGTCGCGCGGTTCCCATTTTCCGAAGCGACCCCTCGGAGCAGAATGCTTATCCAAAGAAAAACCTGCAAGTAATTTGCCCAGAAATGTCCAACATGAATGATAACATAAGAAATAACCAAACATAAGAACTTAAAGAAAAAACCAGAACACTGTGCGCGACCGTAACATCTACCTGACCAGGTAGTCTCCTGATACTCCTGTATCAAAGACTGGTCAGAACTGAAGAGCTAGTCAACGCGGATTGGTTTTTACCTTAATCCTTTCCACTTGGAGTGGCTATCTTTCCTTCAAGATCATCGTTGATCTTCGCTGAGGTCCGTATCAACCTCCATAATAGTAGGAGAGGGTTTGCGGGCTTCTAAAAGCTTGGGACCCGAAGGCGGCGGACGAGACGCTTCAATACGCTTGAGTTGTTTATTGCCCTTTGGCGAAGATTCTGCCTTTGGGTGTGACCGTTTCACTCCCGCAGTATTCTTCACGGCATAAACAACTGGGGATGTCATCGAACACTGTCTCCAGAAGTGTCCTTCCTTCCCACACTTCGTGCATTGCTTATTGTTGCGTCGTTCATCAGTCAGGGTCTGCGGGATGCCTTGATGAGCAATAGCATACTCAGACGTCCCAGCCTGCTTCCCGCTGCCAACATTAGCGGTCTTTTGCGGTTTGTTGTCCTTCCAACCCGAACCTTTCTCCTTCTTCTTAACCTGCCAGTAGGTTTAGAAGTTTCCTTTTCTCTCTTCTCTCGTAGTCTTGGTGGTTTGTCGTCAATGAGATGTCCGAAACGCGTGTCATCCTCTCAGTTGTGACCGACTTGTCGGAGTAGATCCAAATAGTCGTTGAGGCTGTCGTGGTGAGGGGTTTTTAATGCCCACGCGGCCTGAAGCTTCAGAGGTATCACAGCCCTAACCTTATCCTTAACCTGTTGATGGTCTGTGTAATTCAGCTTGTACATCAGATCAATAATCCTATCCTGGTAAAGAGCGCTTTGGTTGGGTTTCATCACCAAGTCATTCCACTCGAGGAGATTCGTATCCCGATTCACATTATCACCTCCGTGACTCTGCTCTAACCGTTCACGGAAACCCTTCCATGTCCGGAGCGGCCGGTTCTTGTTGAATGGCATTCCCGCTCTTTTCGCAGCCTCACGGTTGATGTGAGAGTGTATCCCTAGGTACCAATTGCGGGCTTCATTTTCGAGAAGAGGTATTACCAAGTTGATTTTATCCATGTCCGTCAGACGGCAATCGGAGAAGTATTCAAACTTGACTTCGACCAATGTCAGAAAACTAGCCAAGGCCGCAATCACTCCCTTAAATGTGGGAATGCCGCTTAGCTTCTCCGGCTTCCTACGACTTGATGAAGACGAGGAACGAGATTGGTTTTGCAACCGCTCTCGTAGTGCATCTGCCCGACAGTCATATCGGTCTTTCTTCTCATCACTCCAGCCAGTGCGACGTGGTCCCAAATAGGGTGTGATATCAGGTAGGGAGTCGGCGTCAGCATCAGAACTGTCATCAGGATCGGAATCACCCGGATCTCCTGCGCCAGCCCCAAAGAATCCACCACCAGGAGGTTGGTTACCACCTCCGCTCCCTCCGGCGTTACCACCGAAAGTTTCCCTTAGTCTCTCATAACCCTCAAATTGCTCGTTTCGACCACCCCGATTCCCGTCATCCGGAGGACCCCCTCCTGACGGTGCTTGTGGCGGCACTGAGCCTGCTGGCTGGTTACTCCCCGACGGTATCGGGTTTGGCGCAGCCTGCGAGACCTTTAACCATTCGGCAAAAGCTGAGCAGGTCTCTGGGTGTAGTGGAGGTCCCTCGTGTCCTCGCTTTTCGCACCACCCACATTTGGGTTCTTCCCTTCCCTTTCCCCTATCTTGTCTGCTGTCCTTCGGTGGACCCCCTGGTACCTCTGAC
>LN891122.1:98016-109284 GCA_900010015.1 Tuber aestivum | reverse complement strand
AAACACGTTCGCACTTATGTTTTTCCTACATGTGTTACGGTCAAACACGTCGATACTTATGTTTTTCCCTTACATTTCCTCTTAGTTACGCGAAGGATGCGCACCTGTATAAATAGGGGTTACCACCCATCTTGCTTAAGAGAATTAAGGACAAGAACTACTACCAATCTACCTTCATACAAAATTCCTCCTCGCTTAGCGTGCCCGCAGTATACTCTTACTACTGTGTCGTACTTTTGTACAAAGTTATTAAGATAGTGCCGTACCCACACATTTGAACAGCAAGGATTGGAAGCTGTACTTATAAGCTCGACCTTCTACCCTGAATGAAAATACACAACCCCTTCCACATTAGCCTCCTTGAATCCTACCAAGACAATCTCCTACCTTCACACACAAAAACACCACCACCACCTATCGAAATAAACAGTAAATCGGAATATGAACTCGAAGACATAATAGACTATCTATTACACCACAGTCGCCTGCAATACAGAGCGAAGTAGATGGGATACTCACCAGAATACAATAAGACTTGGTACCCAGCCAAGAACTTCGATAACACACAAAATGCAGTCCAACAATTCCACTAAAAATACCCCCGGAAGCCAACAGCCGACAGTCGAGGACATTCCCGAATCAGGACGTGCAACACCCACGTTATACAGAACAGACTCCTACAAATGGGAATACCCCAAGGGGAGAGGTGCAATACCGATGCCATCGACGCTCCAGAACGTCTCTGAATGCGAGGCGTTCAAACACATCACTCCAAGCAGCCCGGGGTACCGTACCCCAACACCAATCAAGGAACAATGGAACAACGAAGAACAGACCAACCTAGCGGACCTCAATTTGAGGAAGAAAACAGCCCCAGAAAGAGAACACATGAACCTGTCATGGACAGGTTGCTACGATGATGAGTGCCAAGTGCACTATACGGAAAAGGAGGGCTTGGGATATTGGCCTCAGGAGATGAACCGATGGCCACCCAAGACCTCACAGCTGGAATCACCAGTGAGATCCGTGACCCCAGAGCTAGTGGCTCTGGTACAATATATCCAACCGACTCCAAGGACGGAGTCGAAGAGGAGGGGGGCGAAAAAACAGAAATGGGCAAGACCCAGGAAGACGTGACACATCTCTTGCGAAGAAGAGATGGAGAAAGAGAAACCAGAAACGACAATCATGAAATTGTTGGCAGAGGCGGCAGAAACAAAGAAAGTACTGACAGGGCAAGCCCAAACAATAGGACAACTCTAGAGCGAGCTGAGGGAGGAAACGAGGATGAGGAAGGCACTCCAGAATGACTGGAGGAGAGAAGAGAAGGAGGCAGAAAGAGCCCTGACAAGGGTATGGAAAGTAAGCGCTTGGCTAAACAAGGAAACCAAGTGGGGACTAGCAGCGGACAGGGCATGGCGATTGGAGGAAAGATTGATGTAAGCCCAATGGGACTCGGGCTGAGGGAGAGGGGAGCTAATGTGACAAACTATGACTAAGCAAGGCAGATTTTACATAGCTCGGAATTCCGAGCTATAGGTATGTGGGGATTTCACATGATGCACACTAGTGCGCTATAGGTTATTATGTTTACCTGTTCATGATTCACAATTGTGAGTCACACAATGTCATAATTCTCGCACATGACTCAACTTATGAGTCATGGGTTTCACTCAGGTGACGCGAGTTGTGCACCTGACTTGGTTATTATGTTTTGATTGGTTTTAGATATGCTGCGCAGCGACTTGTAGGAGTCGGCTGATGCACTTCGCGTGACTCATAGTTATGAGTCACAAGGTTCGCGTGACACGAGGTATGAGTCACGCCAGGTGAAGAACTACTATATAAGAGATCACTAGGACCTCGAGTATTAGGTCTTTACACGTTCTTCTTGTTTATTCCCTACCTTTAAGTTATTACAATAAAACCTACCTTTACGCTCTTTAAGATTTATTTTACGGAAAACTCTCAGAATGCCCCCTCGGGATAGGACAAGGGTCTAATATGCCTCACACACCCAAAATACCCCTGCCGTCAAGAGTTCTCACTATCATTTTTAGTGCTTTCACTACTTCTTTGTAGATAGATAATTTCCGGTTGTCAAAACAAGAAGTGAAAGTAAACAAACAATAAATAAAAGTAAACAAACAATAAATAAAAGTAAACAAACAATAAATAAAAGTAAACAAACAATATAATTGTAAAATTACATATAAATAAGCGGCATAGACTCGGAAGTCAAAAATAAAAAACCCAAAGGACTCAATACCAACAATACCAACAATGCCGTTTATCCAGAAGGGTCAACACTTTCCATCCTTTAAAGCTTTCAAAGAGGCAGTCAGCAATTGGTCCATTGAGGAAAAATTTACAACCAGAATCCAAGACAGCGATTCTACACGAGTGGTCTATCGATGTGCAATTAGTGAGTGTTTATTTAGTATTAGAGCATTCTTTAACAAAAGAGAGAGATGTGTTGAAGTAGGTCTTACCAATCCAGTACACATATGTTATGGTGCTGGTGATATTCCTCGAAAAGAAAGTAGTCGTCAGAAATGGTTACTTCGCATACTACCATCCACACTTACAATTGACAACAAGACAACACCAAAGACAATTGTACAAGCAGTACTTCATCGGCATCAAGAGCGAATTACTCCAGCAGCTGCATGAAAAGCGAAGTGACAAATCCTAGGCCACAGCTTGCAGCATCAAGCCTCACAGTATAAAATGCTACCGGCATATGCATCACTGCTTATTAAAACGAATCCTGGAACTTATGTTAAGTTAGCAGTCGACAACATTACGCAAAGATTTCAACGGATCTTTATTTGCCCACCAACTAGTTCTATGTCGTTTGCCCATTGTCGTCCATTTATTGCGGTTGATGGAACATTCACAAAAACTCAATTCATCCAAACACTCCTGTTAGCTGTTAGTATTGATGCCGATAACCATACAGTACTCCTAGCCTGGGCACTTGTTGAAAGTGAAACCGAGGATTCCTGGCGATTTTTTCTTACCAATTTGAAGTCTTCAATACCTTTGATCGATAGCACTCATGTTACACTGATGAGTGACCGTGATAAAGGGTTATCAGCTGCAAGTACTAAGCTTTCAGCAACTAAACGGGCACACTGTATTCAGCATCTCGCAGAAAATGTATACAAAACTTACCGCAAGGAAGCACGGGATCTCTTTTGAATTATCGCATGCTCATTAACTCCCGATGACTATGATTGAAACCTAGAGCAACTTCGAGAGCATAGTACCTCTGCAGCTCAGTATGTGGAATCCTTGGATCGAGCCAAATATTGTGCACCATTCTTTCCAGGCCGGACATATGGACAACTTACCTCCAATATTGTCAAGTCGGTAAATAACAGTCTATTGCCGGAACGAGCGCTTCCTTGCCTTGAACTCTTGGATGCTATTTGGCATAAGTTAATGCGTCATAGATTTGAGCAAAATATTGATTCTAAAACTTATTCAAAGGGACAAAGATTTACTACTTACGGACAAAATCTTCTTCACGGTATGTATCTATTATATATGAACATATTAGTAATCAATGCTAACTTTGGATATTTAGACTCATTGGCATCAGTAGCAGCACGAACAGTTCAGATGTCTGATGAAAGAAGTGGACGTGTCATTGGACTTACTGGTAAAACCTACTATGTCAACCTTCAGAATGGCTGCTGTAGCTGTGGTCGCTATCAGGAGAATGCTGTACCATGTGCACATGCGATCTCCTGTATATATAGTCTCAAGCGTTAGCCCTTGGAGTACATGCCTCATTTCTTGACAATTGAGGAATATAGCAAGACCTACCGCCACAATATTGTCTTCGTCAACTTGGATCATCTGTCGGAAACACCATTTAGCCATGAGTTTGGTCCTGCAAGACTTACAACAATACCTAGATTTTCTTCTAACAGGACAACACGTGCAAGTCAGCGCTTGCAAGATGATCTTCAGTATTTATATGAGAGTCCTTTCACAAATTCAAACCTACCAAGTACCAGTCAACTTGAACCTAGGACCTCCGAGCCAATAGCAGGATCTGACTCTCCAGTTGCTGCCTCGGTCGGATTTTCAGACACACTATTCCGAAGTACTCTATCAAATAGTACTAGCAATACCCCTAGACCTATCTTTATTCCGTCCCCCTCTGATGGAGCCGATCCTATCCTCATTAGTCAAGCGTCACGAAATAACAATAGTTCACTTGGGTTACTTAATCCCTTACCTTGTACACCTCGCAATGCTCCATCCCAATCCAGTCTCAACTCAACATCTACCTATGTGTCAGCATTTGGATGGACTGTACAAAGCTCACCTTCTGGAGAACGTACAATTGTGGGTCCTGGTCCAGTACCTAGTTCACTCCAGACACCGATTCCTTGCCGAGCTCCTGTTTTATCAACTCCTCGAGGACGACCAAAGGTGATTCGCAAAAGGGCTGGTGACGTGCGCCCAAAGCGACAACTTAATTCTGGTCAGCTACCTGATATTTCAGACCGTGCACCTCAGCGTTGCTCAAATTGCAAGGAAGAAAATCACAACTCACGTACTTGCCGTAAACCTCCTAAAATCTAGAATCATCTCAATCTATACCAAACATTTTGGAGTATGAGAGACATGGGTAAAAGGAGCTATTAGGGAAGGAGATGGAGGAGAGAGGAGAGAGAAGGGAGAGGGAAAGGTGCTAGAGGGGAGAGGGAGGAGGAAAGAGGATAGAGGAGGGAGGAGAAAAGCGGTCGGAGGGGAAAAGCGGTCGGAGGGGAAAAGCGGTCGGAGGGGGAAAGCAGTCAGAGGGGGAAAGTGGCCGGAGAAGGAAAGCGGTCGGAGGAGGAAAGCGGTCAGAGGGGAAAGTGGTTGGAGGGGGAAAGCGGTTGGAGGAGAAAGTGGTCAGAGGGGGAAAGCGGTCGGTTGGAGGGAGAAAGTGGTCGGAAGGGAAAGTGGTCGGATAGGGAAACCAGTCAGAAGGGAAACTGGTCGAATAGGAAAAGCGGTCAGAGGGGAAAGTGGTTGGAGGGGGAAAGCAGTTGGAGGAGGAAAGCGGTGGGAGGGGGAAAGTGGTTGGAGGGGGAAAGCAGTCAGAGGGGAAAAGCGGTTGGAGGAGAAAGAACTTGAAAGGGATAGTGGATAGGAGCCTATTGGGCAGGAATGGTCAGCAGGTTGACTGTTCTGTTCACAGATGATTTTAGCCAGAAAAAGAGTTTGTCTTGGTATCTTTTGAATGGAAGGAAGTGGTTTTTTATTTGGAGAAATAAAATGAAGCCATTATATTTAAGGGTCTGTTTGGATATGACCATTCGTGTTTGTTCCATTCTGTTCCCCATATAAAATTTCTTACCCTTGCATTTCGTAACAGTCATTTTGTATGAGAAAATTGAACAGTCTCAAACGGTTCCGTTCCCACCAAACAGAGCCTAAACAAGATCTAATGAGAAGTTATTGGAGGGAGGAATGGGAAGAAGAGAGGATAATAGGAGGAGGCAATTGGGAGGGATATTGAGAGGAATGTTAGAAGAGAGAGGAGGATGTCAAGAAGGAGGCTATTAGGAGGGGTATTGGGGAGGAAAGGAAGGAAAGAAGGACAATTAAGGGGTATTAGGGGTAATGGAAAGTATTGGAGGGTATTGCAGAGCATCGGGAGGGGGGAAAGGGAAGGTGGAAGACTATTGAAAGGGAGGTAGGAGGTAGGAGGTAGGAGGTGGAGGGCTATCGTAGAAGAAAAAAAAAATACAAGCTGATAGGATAAGATAAGAAGGAAAGAGAAGGAGTATGATCGGAGCCGCATCCCATGGCTTTAACACTTATAAATCAACCAGTAGTATTTTCTCTTTTTTAGATCGATTAATTGGCGCTTGAGAAAAACTTTTACTCTCCTAACTGAGGTGGATAAGAAATAAATAATAAACAATGCAAGAGTGTTCCAGAAGGTTATTTCAGCTATCAGTAATTTTTGTCAGGCGGGTAATTATTTGCGTGGTTGCTATGCTGCAGGCAAACATATAGCAGGGGCATTCTAGATATGAGTAGTATTTTAAACCCTAGTTCCTTCCCGAGATGGCATTCTGAGAGTTTTCCGTTTATTTTAAGAAACCCGAGAACTATCTTTCCTCCCAAGCGAGAAAACTATTTCTCCTCCCACGTCGAACGACTATGTCTTAACTAAGGTCCTAAGAAGATCAGAGGATTAGGCGCAATAAGATAGAAGTTGAAAAGACTTAGCTATACATATCGCGTAGGCATTGGCCTAAGAACTATTACCTCGATACGCATTAAGAATTGTTACCTGTCGCACCCCCACACCCGGTAGGATTCTTAACACTCCTCTAGCCTTCTTGACCATTCGGATTCCCCAATACCCATTTTTTAGGTCCATTAAGCTATGCACAGTAGCTTTTGAGAGTCTTCATCGCAATTCATTCATGAAGAGGAGTGGATATTTATTCTTCACCATGATCTTATTGAGCCCTCCGGAATCTATTACCAATCTCCAAGTACCATCTGGTTTTGGCACCAACAGTATAGGAGCGGAGGACGCGGAAGGAGATCTTTCTATCTATCCAGTTTGTAACAATTCAGGTATGAACTCTTTAAGTGCTATCCGCTCTTTCTCAGATATTGGATAAATGGGCCCCCAAGGCGGGGTACTCGCCAGCATCAATTTGATTCTATGATTATATTTTGTCTGTTCTGGTAATGCATCTATCCTTTCTTGGCTAAAGATATCACCCAAATCTTTGTACTCTGGCAGGAGTTGGGTTGTGGTATCTTCACCTCTGTCATCCCCAAATTCCAGCGTCCCGAGAAAATGAACATTTTCTGGATCTTCAGCTAATAGCTCCTTATCCAAAAAATATACTAAGCGTCTCATCTCTGTGAGACAATTTGCCCTCTAGAAATGTGAGTGCCAGGTCACAGATCCTACGGTCCAATCTATGTCAGGATTATAATCCTTCAGCCATGACATTATGAGATAGCTGTCGACTCTTCGGTCAGCAATATCCGCCACCTCGGAGTGTGTGCCATTCATGCGACCCTTGATCTTCAAGTCTAATAATTTAGTATAATGAAGACCTGATCCAGGTACGTGGTTTATGCTTGCGTCCTTGATTGGAGTATGAATTCTTCCTTTCATCCAAAAGGAGCTTGGGTGCTTTTAACCCATTGACTACTTAGTACTAGACTAGTAGCTCCACTATCTAATAATAATTGTGGTTCGGCACTCACTTGCCTACACCCCATGAGCCAATCTAAGGTCATTCGTATATGAATTGATTTGCTATACTTGTGTGGGCTTGAGTGCCTGGCCTTTGTACTTTGTCTTGTAGTACTCATTCTTGCTAGTCCCTTACCTTTCAACACAAGAGCTGCCACAACAGGTCGGTAAACCCTTTTCAAGAATAGTTTAATCACTAAAGGGATTGCAGTGCTCTTTACTATCATGCCAGCATGATTTCGGGTACTACATGCTTCTCAATTGAACTTGAAAGATAACTTTGATTTAAGACTAATAACCCAACCAATCCAAATATTCAAGATAACTGATCCATATAAGACCAGAAAATGCATTTGCTCTCTGGAGACATTCAGTCAACTGGTGCCAAACAGGGCATCTTTGTGCCCCATCCCAATATCTGGCAGTTCCCATTTTCCGAAGTGATCTCTTGGAGCAGAATGTTTATCCAAAGAAAAACCTGTAACTAATTCCCCCAGAAATGTCCAACAGGGAATATTATTACTAATAGGAAATAACAAAATCCAAGAACCGCAAAGAAAAACTCAATACAGTGCATGACCATAACATCTACAGGACAAGGAAGTCCTTCAATACTCCTGTATTGATGACTTCGTCAGAACTGAAGAGCTGGTCAATACGGATTGGTTCTTACCTTAATCCGTTCCACTTGAGTGTCCATTTACCTTTCTACGAGATCTTAATTGATATAGAAAGGTCAGCCTATGTCATTCCTTCTTAGGATCAGGTTCTTACCAGCTTCGAGATCCGTATCAACGTCTATATTAATAGGGGAGGGTTCACGGCCTTCTCAGAGCTTAGGACCAGAGGGCAGTGGACGAGACCCTTCAATGCCCTTGAATCGCTTGTTGCCCTTTACTGAGGATTCTGCCTTACCTCGTGACCGTTTCACTCCTGTAGTATTCCTTGAAGCATGAATAACAGGGGAGGTTACTGAACAGTGTGTCCACAAGTGTCCTGCTCTACTGCACTTACTGCATGGCTTATTGTTGCAGGGTCCATCAGTCAGGATCTGATGGATGTCTCGATGAGAAATTGCTTACTTGGACATCTCAGCCTGCTTTCTGGGGCCGACATTAGCGGTCTTCTACATCTTGTTGTCCTTCCAACCCAAACCCTTCTCCTTCTTCTTAAACATTCCTATCGGTTTCGAGGTTTGCTTCTCTCTATTCTCTCAAGAGAAGCTCTTAGGCCTCTCATTATTGAGATGCCAAAATGTTTGTTATCCTCTAGGTCATAACTGACCTGTTGCAGTAAATCTAGGTAGTCATTGTGGCCTTCTGGGTGGGTTGTCTTTAACGTCCATGATTGCCAAAGTTTGAGAGTTGTTCTGGCCTGAACCTTATCCTTAACCTGTTGATGGTCTGTATAATTCAGCTTGTACATCAGATCAATAATCTTGTCCAGGTATGGACTGCTCTGGTTGGAGGTCATCACCAAGTTATTCCACTTGAGAAGTTTTGCATCCCGGTTCACATTATCACCACCGTGACTTTCCACCAAACATTCATGAAAGCCTTTCCACATCCTGAGCAGTCCATTCTTGTTGAATGGCATGGCTGCCTGTTTAGTAGCCTCAGAGTTGATATGTGCACGTACTCCAAGATAGCAGTTGCATGCTTGGTCTTCGAGAAGCGGTATGACCAAGTTGATCTTATCTCTGTCTATCAGATGTCAATTGGAAAAGTACACAAACTTGACTTCAACCAAGGTCAGCAAACTAGCCACACTGGCAATCACTGCCTTAAATGTATAAATACTGCATAGCGATTCAAGCCTCCTGCGTCTGGAATGCGACGAGAAATGAGACAGATTCTGCAACTGCTCACATAGTGCTTCTGCTCAAAGGTCATATCCGTCTTTCTTCTCAACACCTCAGCAATCAAGATATGGGTTCAAAAAGGGTGTAACATCAGGTAGGTAATCAGCATTGTCATTAGAGTTGTCGTCAGAGTTGGAATCAACTGGATCCCCTCTGCCAACCACCAAGAATCCACGATTCGGAGGTAGCTCACCAGCCCCAGTTGTAATGGGGGCTCCCTCAGGTAGATGGTTCCTAAGGATGTGACAGCACCAAACTTCAAATCTCTCGGAACACAGCTCATGCAAAAAAGTGTAAAGAATAAAAGTAAACGGTAAAACTTAATATCGTTAAGCTCAGGCTTATCTCAATTAAAGTCTCTCGAGAGGATGTTGATTTTGTCGGGGTAGGAGAGTTCTCGTATAATCTTTAAGTAGTCAGACTTATACCAAAAACTCCCCCATCAGATTACCCCGACCATTATGAGTATGCCCTTCTCCGTAAGGGTTGCCCCAGCACCATTACCGTGTCCCTGAAGGGCTAAGGTGTCAGCGCACTCTAGCAGAATTCTCCTATATGCACATTAGGTGCTGCGAAGTATTTGCCAATACACCTGCCGGAGTAAAAACCTCTGCGCATCGGTGTCTCGTCTGTGGCTAACTGTCGAGACGCCTAGGAAAGCTAACTAAATCACTCTCTTCCCATGTGCTATGACCTATGCAAGCTCCCGTAGACATCAGCTGTCTCCCGGCTAAGCTCTATCTTTCTTGAATATAAACTTAGAAAGTCTAGGGTGCTCCCACATCGAGCTGTGTCATGTGGCGGGACCTGTGGGTGCTACCCATGGTCCCTTACCCCCAGCACACCACTCAGCGTGATAAGTATCATGCTATTAGAGTCTTCAAACAACCCACAAAGAGTCTACGGCAAAGGGGCACGTGTAGGTTTGATTGGCGAAAACCTTCCCAGATGTCTCCCGTACTACCCGGAACGACTCTGGGGACCCTTCCAGATAGCTCACGCTAACTCCGTCAGTTTTGGTCCGTTTTACTCCGTTCTTTTTGGAGAAGGTACCTGACCTTCGCACCTTCACCCCCTATATATCCTGCGAACAGCTTCCAGTCGGACGGACAGCAGCGACATATACAGTGTTATGGACATGTCTTCATGAACTCCATTTAACTAGTAAGACGGCAACTCCACCCATTTTGGCCCATGATGCCCGGGGCAAACCCTGGGGCCGCAGGTACCTGTTAGAAATTATTCTACCCAGTTACAGCTTGTTCGGAGCACTATAGCTCCTCCTGTAGTCTTCCGATCAAAGTGCAACCAAGTGCCTATCCATTGTCATTGCGTGACAAACAATCCTAACATTTCCCCTAATTCCTCCGAGAACATTCCTGATGGAAGGTAGGGTAATAGTGTCTCAAAG
The DNA here is from genome assembly GCA_900010015.1 of Tuber aestivum. NCBI lineage: Eukaryota > Fungi > Ascomycota > Pezizomycetes > Pezizales > Tuberaceae > Tuber > Tuber aestivum. The sequence goes on along the minus strand of LN891122.1, from coordinate 98,775 downwards.
GCAGGGTAAGTATGTCCATAGTGACACGAAACTGGTCTCTATGGTAGGGTAACGTAACTCTCCTAGACAGGGTAAACTTACCCGCCCTTCCGTCCTAATCCTTAGGCCGGAGTGGACATAGTCACTTTACTTCCGCTACATAGGTACACCTATTTCCTAAGTACCTTCTGTTCTTTAATATATCCAGACCATCAGATATCCCTTGGACATGCGCCTGCATGCCCACCTAGTCTACCGTGTTACCTCTTGGTATTACATATGGGTGTAGACTTAGCTTGCCATAGCTCTATAACGTAGGGTCATTACACCAGTTCCTCCTACCTTGCTACCGAAAGTTTCCCTTAGACTCTCATAACCATCAAATTGGTAGCCCAGATCAATATGGTTCCCGCCATCCAGACGACCAGCTCCTGATGGTTCCTGTAGCAGCACTGGGCCTGCTGGGTGGTTACTACATCATGGTGTAGGGTTTTCTGCAGCCTGTGATGCCTTTGACCGTTGGACAGAAGCCGGGCAGGTCTCTGGGGGTGTCGCAGGTCTCTCGTGCCCTCTCTTTATGCAATACCCGCGGGTGGGTTCTTACCTTTCCTTTCCCTTAACCTTCTCTTGCTCGAACGTGGGCAGGTGACAAAAATGATCATGTCTTCCTACAGACTCAGGACATGTAGAATGACACCATGGTCCCCATTTGATAGGATTTGGCAGCTGCCTGAAACCAGAAATTCCAGAATGACGCGAAGGTTTACACAGTACAGTAGG